>QRFJ01000017.1:2720032-2772166 GCA_006176705.1 Cocos nucifera
ATTTTTCGGTCCAGGTTCGTTCAGATCTGATCAGATCAAGAGATATATTTCAAAAATTTTTCTCTTTGATCTGTATCAGATCTGAGGATGTTTCAGATCTGATTAATATTATTTTAATAAATAAAATAAATAAAAATAAATTAAATCAAATTTAATTTACCTGATTTGGGTAATCCTATTACCCTGTTGATGATCCTGTATGCAGCGGAAGGTTCTGGATCTAGCCACGCAAGCGCCTGGCCTCTACCGATATCCACTCGGGCTGGATCTGGAGATCCTCTTCTTCTCTATCACATCTCCAAAAATCAGATCTGGATCTGATCTGGAGGATCTTCAAAACTCCTTTTGAAGATCAGCAGTCGTCCTTTGCAGCAGCGCAGCCTTCTTGCTTTTGATCGCCTTTCTTTGATCTGGAATCGCACCAACCAAAAATCCAAAACTCCTTTTGGACGTGGAGAGCAGAGGGAGAAGGTGGTTTGGCATGGAGGAAGGAGGGGAGAGGCAGCCTTGGGGCGTATGGAAACTCTTCTTCATCTTTTTGAGTTGGGTACAGGGTCTTATTTATAGACTAACTGTGATCCAACTCCTCTTCTTCCCAACCAATCACAACCCTTTGTGAAATCAGATCTAAATCTGATTGGTGGGAATAGAGTCCCCTGGATTCCTCCTTAGAGGGTGCCTAAGACCAGTCAAAGTTGGTTCTTAGAAGAACTCTAATTGGAATCCAAAAAGGAGATGGAGTCCTTGTCCAACAAGGACTCCTAGGCGCCTCCAACTTGGGCACACGCCTAGGGTGGCGTGCGCCCTCCTCCTTGCCAGGTTCTGGCAGGGGGACAGGCCCCCACCAGCTCTCCAATAGGTGCATGACATGTGGTCAAAAGTCAAAGTGTCAATGGTCAACGTTTGACCAGTCAAAGGTAGACTTTTGACCAAAGTCAAAGAACAAGAAATGGCAGGTGACCAAAAATGGCAGGTAATGTCTTACAAAATAAGACAACCTTTTCTGACTTGGACAACCTCCAGTCAGACCATATGAAGGCCTCTGATTGAGCACAAACTCCTTTGGCTCAGACAGGACAACTTATTTATGATAGCAAAAGAAGAACGTTAGGTTCAATCGAGTGCTAGCACGATTTTCCTTGAACCTAATTGAATCTCATTCAGATCAATTGAACTAGATCAGTTCAATTGATGATCACCAGATTCAAACCCTTGTTTGTGTGACCCAGTTAGGTTCAGTTCTGTATGGTAATGGGATATGTCATGATCTCTATCATCGACATCATCGAAACTCCTTTCGATGGATCAGAACTCTTCTGATTCGAACAGCTAGAATGATCGATCATCTAAATCATTCTAATTGCTCCCAAAATCCACCAGTGACACCTAGCAGTATATGGTGGCAACCCATCAGAGCTGAATGCGAACCTCTTGGTGCAGCTACCTGTGTGATTAAGTTCTTCTATCTTGAGCCCCGATCAGATTAGGGTTAAGGTAAACTCGTCAAACCCTAGTCTCTGTCATATGATGTAATCATTCGATTCGAGTCCAATGTGAAAATCTAAATAGAAACTCTTTCTATTATTTCACTCTGCCATGGCCATGGGCTTCTGGACTTGATTCTCATGATTATCATAGGGCTGCTCCTCTACCACCGAGGTAGATAGATTCCATCTTGATGCCATCCAGTTCCTACAATGAACATGCTATAGCCAACATACACCTCAGGGTTCCATATGGCTAGGAGACCGAGTAATGGTGTAGTCAAACTATAACACCCTCAAGGTGAACTGCCGATGCACCTCAGGTCAAAGAACCAGACACACTACTGCAGCATCGAGTCAGTCATTGACGAGAAGGTAGACTCCCTAATGACTACTCGAGGTGGTCACGCTCAGTGCCCTCGTTCTCTAACGAGTACCTGTACTCTCGCTCCGGTGTCTCCACACCGTAGACTCAAGACTCATCTACTAAAGAGAAGCGATTGTACACCAACCTTCCGGATCAATCACCATCCTCGTGATGATCCTATGGTCGGGAGCAATTTATGAGTTAATAATGATTATTCATGTCTTAAATTTTCAACTCTTGAAAATATGAATTATCATTACCATTAACTCAAAGGATGTATCACAGACACTAAATACACATATGTGATAGAAAATAACCCATTTTATTGATTTTAGTCAAAATTATAATTTTGCCCCTAGAAGTGTATTACAAGTGTCAGCCAATTCTGGCTTCTAGGGCACATATATCTAACAATCTCCCACTTGTCCTAAAGCCAATTGGCTACAAGTCTAAGTCCCATCTTCTCAAGGTGGGCTTCGATCTTCTGCTGGCCCAACGGCTTTGTAAGTGGGTCTGCCACATTATCTGTGGAGTTGACTCTCTTGACCTCGACGTAACCCTTCTCGAGGTAATCGCGGATGAGGTGGTATCGCCGCTCAATATGCTTGGATTTCTGGTGAGACCTCGGCTCCTTAGCAAGGGCTATGGCGCCATTGTTGTCGCAGTATAGAGGAATGGCATCTGATGGCATTACTCCAATTTCTGCAGCAAACTTCTTGTACCAGAATGCTTCCTTCGCAGCCTCTGATGCAGCGATATATTCTGCTTCCATGGTGGAATCTGCTATCACTGTTTGCTTGGAACTCTTCCAGCTAACAGCACCACCATTGCACACAAACAGACTGCCAGATGTCGACTTTCGATCATCTATATCAGACATGAAATCTGAGTCTGTGTATCCCTGGACTTGGAGTTCTCCATTACCAAAGACCAACATCATATCCTTAGTTCTTCTCAAGTACTTAAGGATACATTTCACAGAAGTCCAGTGTTCTTCACCTGGATTTGACTGATATCTGCTTGTGACACTCACAGCATGGGCTATATCAGGTCGTGTACATAGCATGGCATACATGAGGCTCCCTATTGCAGAAGCATAAGGGATCTTGCTCATGCGTTCTATTTCCTCAGGTGTGCTAGGGCACATCTTCTTGGAAAGATGAATACCATGTCTGAAGGGTATTAATCCCCTCTTAGAGTTTTCCATACTAAACCTCTTTAGTACTTTCCTCTATGTACATCTTCTGTGAAAGTCCTAGCATCCTATTCGGTCTATCCCTATAGACCTTAATTCCTAGAATAAAGGATGCTTCACCTAGGTCTTTCATGGAGAATTCCTTGGACAACCATATTTTGACTGTCGTCAACATGGGAATATCATTCCCAATAAGGAGGATGTCATCCACGTACAATACGAGGAAGACAACAGCGCTCCCACTGACCTTTTTGAAAACACATGGTTCCTCTTCATTTTTGATGAAACCAAACTTTTTGATCACATCATTGAAATGAGTGTTCCAGCTCCGAGATGCTTGCTTAAGTCCATATATGGACCTTTGCAGCTTGCAAACCTTGTGATCAGTATCACTGGATGTGAAACCTAGCGGCTGTTCCATATAGATATCTTCCTCAAGATATCCATTTAAGGAATGCCGTTTTCACGTCCATTTGCCATATTTCATAATCGAAATAGGCTGCAACGGCAAGCAATGTGCGGATGGATTTTAGCATAGCCACTGGGAAAAAGGTATCCTGATAGTCAATGCCTTCGCGTTGACTATAACCTTTTGCCACTAGTCTAGCCTTGAATGTCTCCACATTCCCATCTGCACCAATCTTTCTCTTGAAGATCCATTTACACCCAATAGGTACTATACCTTCTGGTGGATCTACCAAGGTCCAGACTTGGTTTGAGTGCATCGAGTCAATTTCTGACTGCATTGCCTCTAGCCATTTCTCGGAGTCGATATCTGATATCGCCTCGTTGTAGGTTTTGGGATCATCACCATGAGCACCATTACCTACGAGGAACATTTTCTCTACTTCCTCTGAAATAATACCTAAGTATCTCTCAGGGGGATGGAAAACTCTTTCCGATCTACGAGGTGGAGGAGGTAGTGTTCTTATTGGCTCAACCTGATTTGGTTCCAATTGGTCCTTAGCTCGTTCCACTTGTGAGACTTTCTCATCAAGCTTGATCTATTTTCCAATGCCGCTGTCTTGAATAAACTATTTTTCAAGAAAGATGGCATGTCGACTCACAATCACATTGTGGTCTTCTGGAATGTAGAAATAGTATCCTAATGACTCTTTAGGATATCCTATGAATCGAGCTCTAAAGGACCTAAACTCTAACTTGTCCGCTTGTTGTCTTTTGACATGAGCTGGACAACCCCAAATTCTGAGATGACTCAGACTTGGTTTCTTACCGTGCCATATCTCATACGGTGTGGTAGGAACGGTTTTAGAGGGAACCCTATTCAGTAGATAGATTGAAGTTAACAATGAGTGTCCCCAAAGAAAATCAGGGAGGTCTGTGAAGCTCATCATGGATCGAACCATATCCAATAGAGTCCGATTTCTCCATTCTGAAACCCCGTTGAGTTGAGGTGTTCCTGGTGGAGTCCATTGAGAGACTATGCCATTTTTCCTTTAGATAGTCTAGGAATTCCCGGCTAAGGTATTCACCTCCTCGATCTGATCGAAGAACCTTAATGGGTTTTTCCAGTTTGTTTTTCTACTTCATGTCTGAATTCTTTGAACTTTTCAAAAGCTTCAGACTTGTGTCTCATAAGATACACATACCCATACCTAGACAGATCATCGGTAAAGGTAATGAAGTAGACAAAATTGCCTCTAGCCGGCACATCAAATGGGCCGCACACATCAGTATGTACTAGGGCAAGGAGATCTGTGGCCCTCTTCCCCATGTCCAACAAAAGGGAGTTTAGTCATTTTGCCTTGAAGACAAGATTCACAAGTTGGATATGACTCGGAAAGTCAATGGACTCAATAGCCCATTTTTCTCCAATTTGTTGATCCTATCTTCTGCTATATGACCTAATCTCAGGTGCCATAGATATCTGTCGTTTGGACTATCCCTAGGTCGTTTGGCATTCACGTTTTGCTCGATAGTTAGAAATAGGTACATCAATATGTAGCTGATAAAGACCATTAATAAGGAAACCATTTGCAATTTTATTTCTTTCATAAAGAATGTTACAATGGTCCTTAAAGAAGGTGATCACATAACCTTCTTGTGCTAAGCATGAAACAGAAATCAAATTCCTGCTAGCTGCAGGCACAAAATAACAGTCTTTCAAAACTAAGTCTAAACCAGATGGTAATCGAAGAGGGTATGTTCCCACGGCTACTGCAGCAACTCTTGCTCCATTACCGATGCGTAGGATCATGTCTCCATCCCTCAGCCTCCTGCTATCCTCAAGACCCTGCATGAAAGTGCACAGATGAGCACTAGAACCAGAGTCAAGCACCCAACTGGATGCAGAAGAAATCCGTAAGGTTAGACTCAATAACGAGCATACCTCCAGAAGGACCTTCCTTCTTGTTCTTCAGGGTGGCCAGGTAAGTAGGGCAGTTCCGCTTCCAATGGCCGTCGCTGTTGCAATGGAAACACTTTCCTTTGACATCGGCCTTCTTCTTCGGCTCTGCCTTCTTCTTCTTTGATCCTTCCACCTTTTGCTTTTTCACAGACTTCTTTTTCTTTCCATAAGACTTTCTTTTGGAAGAAGTCCGTTCCATAGCAAGAACTGAGCCTTTAGAACCTTTCATAGAAAGCTCAGCGGTAACCAGCATATTCATTAATTCGGCCAAGGAATTCTGAAGTTTATGCATGTGGTAATTCATGATGAATTGCCCATATGCATCAGTCAAGGATTGCAGAATAATATCATTCTGCAGGTCCAAGTCCAACTTCACACCGAGCTTCTCAAGCTCTTCCATGTCCTTGATCATTGTCAGACAGTGATCTTGGACTGACTGCCCATCACGCATCTTAGCCTTAAAAAGTCATTTCGTGACTTGATATTTGGCTGCGCGACTCTGTTCACCAAACATCTCCTGCAGGTGAGCCAACATTTGGCGAGCAGTCCCGATATCCTCATGTTGGCGCTGGAGCTCATCAGACATCGAGCCCAACATGTAATATCTGGCCTTATTATCTTCGTCTATCCATTTTTCCAGAGACGCTCTCTGTTCAACAGATGGACGGGCTGGTAAGGTGGGAGGGTCCTGGTCCAAAACATGGGTTAACTTCTCAGAACCCAAAATAATTTTGTAGTTCCTGAGCCAATCTTTATAATTGGGTCCAGTCAGTCTATGTGTGTCCAGGATACGTGCCAATGGGTTGCAGACAGTAGAGAGTCAAAGATTCTAGTTAGATATTTTTTGACTTGACCAATTATTTAGACTGATATTTTTTGATTTTTAAATGCAAATTAGAATTTACTCCATTACACTATTTTCTCGGATCCCTACTACTCCTATTTCTGAGAATCTCAGATGCCATCTAATCTCACATGATTAATGATTTCTAGTGGGTTCTGCGGTCAAGATCACCAACTGACTCATCACCTGATGACCTAACTCTAGTTATGGTGGTGAGCATGGGTTCTCACTAGCAATGAGTGAACAACTCTTGTTCAATGATTCTCTAATCATGAACTGTGTTCAATTGATCTGAATGAGATTCAATTAGGTTCAAGAAAATCTGCTAGCACTCGATTGAACCTAACGTTCTTCTTTTGCTATCATAAGTCTGACTGAAAAGGAGTCTCATCAGAGGCCTTCATATGGTCTGACAAGGTTGTCCAAGTCAGAATTATCTTGAAGACATCCACTCCTTAACTTTGGTCAAAAGTCTACCTTTGAAATGTCAGACACTTTGACTTCTGTCCATCCATATTGCTGGTGGGGGCTTGTCCTCCTATAGAAGGAGGAGGGCTCCCTGGGATAAGGACTCCATCTCCTTTTTGGAATTGAGTTCTCTAAGAACCAACTTTGATTGGTCTTAGGCACCCTCTAAGAAGAAATCCAGGGGACTCTATTCTCACCAATCAGATTTAGATCTGATTTCAGAGTTGTGATTGATTGGGAAGAAGAGAAGTTGGATCCAACAGTCTATAAATAAGACCCTCACCCAACTCAAATTGTTCCCATAAGCTTCTCTTCCCTCTTCCTCCATGCCAATTCTCCCTCTCCTCTCCACATCCAAAAGGAGTTTTGGACCTTGGTTGGTGCGATCATAGAAAGGCATGAAAGTAGAAGGCTGCACTGCTGCATAGGACAACTGCTGATCTTCGAAAAGAGTTTTGAAGATCCTCCAGATCAAACCCAGATCTGATTTTTGGAGATGTAATAGAAAAGAAGAGAATCTCCAAATTTAGCCTGAGTGGATACCGATAGAGGCCAGGCACTACGTGGCAGATCCAGAACCTGCTGCTAAGGATCATCAACGGATAATAGGATTACCCACTTCAAGATAAATTAAATCTAATTTAATTTATTTAAATTTATTTTAATTATTAAAATAATAATAATCAAATCAGAAATATCTTAGATTTGATATGGATCAAAGAAATTTTTTTTTGAAATATATCTCTTGATCTGATCAGATCTGAACGAACCTGATCCAAAAAATTAGGATTTTTCTTCAGATATTTTCCTATAGAGAGTCAAAGTTTCTAGTTAGATATTGTAATTAAGACTTGATCAATTTATTTAAGAATTTTAGTTTTAAATAAATTAGCTCCCACTATTTTTTGGATCCCTACACTCCCTCTGTAGACATACGAAAATCTCTATGATTAATGATTTCTATTGGGTGGTGCGGTCCCACCAACTAACTCATCACCTCACCTAATAGTTATTGATGATGGATTAGCTAATGAGTGAACAACTCTTGTTCAATGATTCTCTAATCATGATGCACCCAAACTTGATCTCTAATTCATGAATCTCACCATGCCCAAAATATTAATCCACTTCTTAGTTAAGTCAGACCCACTATTTCTATAGATTAGATTTCTAATTGAGTTTCTCATCATATCCAAAATATTAAGCCCAATCCATCCTCCAGCCCATAGCATCCAATGCCTAATAGATATGGTTGCATCTTTTCGGTGCAACTGAACCACTGTAACCAACTAAGAACGATCAACTCTGGGAAGGGCCCGCACATCTACAATGGTGGAAGATGTTAGACTTAATCTTTTCTTATGGAGATTTGATTTAGGTCTCATTAAACTAGACTTGTTATAGTCATAACAATTATGACTAACCTAGTGGCATGGGTTAGCTCGGATTATTGACCACCTCAGATCAGAACTGTGTCAACAGATATGGCCAGGTAAGTGAGACCGGTGGAAGGAATATGCCATTAACTCGTACAAGAACGCATTCAGGTCGAGTAGCTTCCAATTAAAAACCAGTCGGTCGTATGTGCCAAACTTACCTTAGACACCAAATTGTTGAGCCAGAACCAATTGGGTTAGCCTACAATCCAGACTCTAACCTCTGAGCCTAATTAGGTCTTGCTTGATCGTGACTCGATTCGATCTTGACCCAGACTTAATCCTATTAGGCTGGTCAATTTAAGCATTGTTGATCCCATCTAACCAACTCTTGATTCGGTTTGATCAACCGCTTAGACCTAATTGAGCTACCCAAGCCCGAACCCAGTATTATGAATATGTCTTAGATCTAAAAATTCTCAATTTTAGACCTAATTAATATTCCATAAACTTAATTCTTAATTAAGTAGGGTTCATAAACAAAATATGCACAATAAATCCTAGGGTTTCAGGATCTAGGGTTTTGCAGAAAGTAAGTTTTGGATTTCTGATTAAGGACGAACACGCAGCACCCCTACACATCATAAGAACACCCCATCGAATGGAAAGAGAGGGCCTTTAAACCCTTCTTCGTTCTTATGACCGGACGGCCAAGAGGAACGCCTTAATCAGGAACATATCCAATACTACAAAACAGTTTTAGATCTATATCATATATCTCATATATAAAATTAGATCTAATTATGGCATATTTTGCATACATCTCATGTATCGAATCATGCATATTTTCAGATCTAAATTATCTCATAATAATCTAAAAAATTAGATTTAAATTGATCTAATCAAAATAAATTCTAATCTAGATAATTATGTAGAACTATTCTACAACTAGTCTAGACATGCATCAATCATATCTCATATGATGTTTAAAATTAAATAATTTTTATTTACTATTTTTTAGATGTTATTATAATATTTATAATATCAAAAAATAGTAAATAAATAGATCTAAAATATGATTTAATCAAATTAAATTAAAAACATGCAAGACTATTCTATAGAACTATTCTATTCTAGAACTAGTCATGCATATCTTCTAATCTTAGATCCAAATCATTTAATTTTAATTTTTTCTGATTTCAGATCTGATCACATCTCATGTGACATCTAAAATTAATTATTTTTTAATTAAAATAAATTTAAAATCAGATCTAAACATTTTTAGAACCATGGCTCTGATACCAGTTGAAGGGAAAAAATCCTGATTTTTCGGTCCAGGTTCGTTCAGATCTGATCAGATCAAGAGATATATTTCAAAAATTTTTTCTCTTTGATCTATATCAGATCTAGATATTTTAGATCTAATTCTTATTATTTTAATAAATAAAATAAAATAAATTAAATTAAATCAAATTTAATTTACCTGATTTGGGTAATCCTATTACCCTGTTGATGATCCTGTATTGCAGCGGAAGGTTCTGGATCTAGCCATGCAAGCGCCTGGCCTCTACCGGTATCCACTTGGACTAGGATCTGGAGATCCTCTTCTTCTCTATCATCCTCCAAAAATTAGATCTGGATCTGATCTGGAGGATCTTCAAAACTCCTTTTGAAGATCAGCAGTCGTCCTTTGCAGCAGTGCAGCCTTCTTGCTTTTGATCGCCTTTCTCTTGATCTGGATCGCACCAACCAAGCCCAAAACCTCTTTTGGACATGGAGAGGAAAGAAAGGATTAGAGGTTTGGCATGGAGGAGAGAGGGAGAGGCAGCCTTGGGCATGAGCAAGAGGAGAAGACTCTCAAAACTGAGTTGGGCAGACAGGGTCTTATTTATAGACCCTACTGCGATCCAACTCCTCTTCTTCCCAACCAATCACAACCCTTTGTGAAATCAGATCTAAATCTGATTGGTGGGATGACATCACCTGATCTAGTCAGATGAGAGCCCCTCTCCAACACTCTTAGGTGGGGCCTAAGATTGGTCAAAGTTGAGTTCTTAGGAACCATCTAGTTTGGAATCCAAAAAGGAGACCTGGAGTCATCTTGTCCAACAAGGACTCCTAGGCGCCTCCATATCCTTGGGCGCATGCTCCCTAGGCGTGTGTCCCTTCCTTTCCAGGTTCTAGGCAGGGGGACAAGGCCCCCACCAGCTCTCCAATAGGTGCATGACATATGGTCAAAAGTCAAAGATGTCAATGGTCAACGTTTGACCAGTCAAAGGTCAGACTTTTGACCAAAGTCAAAGAACAAGAAATGGCAGGTGACCAAAAATGGCAGTGTAATGTCAAATTACTCAAAATAAGACAACCTTTTTTTTAATTTGGACAAGCCTCCAGTCAGACCATAGTGAAGGTACCTGAGTTGAGCACAAACTCCTTTGGCTCAGTCAAGGACAACTTATTTATGATAGTTGAAAGGAAGAACGTTAGGTTCAATCGAGTGCTAGCACGATTTTCTTGAACCTAATTGAATCTCATTCAGATCAATTGAACTGGATCAGTTCAATTGATGATCACCAGATTCAAACCCTTGTTTGTGTGATCCCAGTTAGGTTCAGTTCTGTATGGTAATGGGATATGTCATGATCTCTATCATCGACATCATCGAAACTCCTTTCGATGGATCAGAACTCTTCTGATTCGAACAGCTAGAATGATCGATCATCTAAATCATTCTAATTGCTCCCAAAATCCACCAGTGACACCTAGCAGTATATGGTGGCAACCCATCAGAGCTGAAAATGCGAACCTCTTGGTGCAGCTACCTGTGTGATTAAGTTCTTCTATCTTGAGCCCCGATCAGATTAGGGTTAAGGTGAAACTCGTCAAACCCTAGTCTCTGTCATATGATGTAATCATTCGATTCGAGTTCCAATGTGAAAATCTAAATAGAAACTCTTTCTATTATTTCACTCTGCCATGGCCATGGGCTTATGGACTTGATTCTCATGATCATCATAGGGCTGCTCCTCTACCACCGAGGTAGATAGATTCCATCTTGATGCAATCCAGTTCCTACAATGAACATGCTATAGCCAACATACACCTCAGGATTTCCATATGGCTAGGAGATCCGAGTTAATTGGTGTAGTCAAACTATAACACCCTCAAGGTGAACTGCCGATGCACCTCAGGTCAAAGAACCAGACACACTACTGCAGCATCGAGTCAGTCATTGACGAGAAGGTAGACTTCCTTAATGACTACTCGAGGTGGTCACGCTCAGTGCCCTCGTTCTCTAACGAGTACCTATACTCTCGCTCTGGTGTCTCCACACCATAGACTCAAGACTCATCTATTATAAAGAAGCGATTGTACACCAACCTTCTAAATCAATCACCATCCTCATGATGATCCTACGGTCAGGAGCATTTTATGAGTTAATAATGAAAATTCATGTCTTAAATTTTCAACTCTTGAAAATAAGAATTATCATTACCATTAACTCAAGGAATGTATCACAGACACTAAATACACATTCTGATAGAAAATGATCCATTTTTATTATTTATAATCAAAATTATAATTTTACTCCTAAAAGTGTATAACAAGTGTCAGCCAATTCTGACTTTTAGGGCACACATATCTAACATCCATCGCTCCTAGCGATGTCGATAAGGCCGGACCCCCTCCCTTCCTCTCTCGCTCTCTTTATCTCCCACTCTCCCTCTCTCGGTCTCCCTCGTTAGCGAGGTCGGACCCCCTCCCTCTCAATGATGGCGGCGAGGTCGGATCCCTTTCTCTCTCAAGTACAAATCCATCGGATATTCAGGTTCGGATTTGGTATCAGTAATTAAAATTAAGTCTAGATCTGAATATTCAGGTTCAGATCCGAACCCAATTCATTGATAGATGTAGTCTACAGCCGTCGATATGGCATGGCCCAAAAACTACGACATGCAGATAATTATAATATTTATAATAAATATTTATAATATTTATAATAAATATTATATAATTTTTTATAAATATACATGATTAATAAATAATACTATAAAATTAAAAAAAATTATATCTACGGCTATAGAGAGTGGATCGCACCGAAAGCTTCGAGGATTGCCGACGATGATGCTAGAGGAGGACGATGGCACTAGAGATAATCTACGAAACAAAAGCAAGATAATGAGATAGAGAAGAGAGAAAAAGAGGAAAGAGAGAGAGAGCAGGGGCAGCCAGGGATGGGGGGCCAGGGGGAGGGGGCACAGTGATGAGGAGGCCGAAGGAGGCTTCGCATTCGGTCGGAAGGAGGATCAGAATGGTGGTGGTGATGGTGGGGGGGTGGGGTTTCACAGGGGTCGAAGGAGGGTGGAGGGGGCTCGCCGGAAGGGGGGTTTGGTTTTTTACCAGAGTCGAAGGAGGATAGAGTGTGGAGGAGGGGTTTCACGGGGGGGCGGCGGAGGGTCGAGAGTGGATGGGGGTTCATCAGAGGGGATTTCATAGAGGGCGAGAGAGGGTCAATGGGGGTTCGTCGGAGGGGGTTCGCTGGGACCGAGGGAGGGTTGGATGGAGGGGCAGGGGGTGGGTTTCGCAGGGGGGCCGAGCGAGGGTGGAGGGGGGTTCGTCGAAGGGGGGGTTTTAGGGGCCGAGGGAGGGTTGGATGGGGGTTCGTCGGAGGGGAGGTTTCACTGAGAGCCGAGAGAGGGTCGGATGGAGGTTTTGTCGGAGGAAAGATTTCACTGGAGGTCGAGGGAGGGTCGGATGGAGGGGTGGCGCCGGCCAAGGGAGAAGGAGGGGCGACGTCGATCGGGGGGAGGAGGGGCAATGCCGGTCGAGGGGGAGGAGGGGAGACAAGGGGTGATGCCGATCGAGGGGGAGGAGGGGCGACGCTAGTTGGGAGGAGGAGCCTCACCAGTGACGAAGAGGGAGAGAGAGAGTGAGAGAGATCGAGCATGCACGGAAGGGAAGGAAAAATTTAAGAATTTTTAACCTAACCTACGGCAATGGTAATCGAATCGCTGCTATAAATCTACGGCAGTGGTTATCAAACCACTACCAAAGATCTATGGTAGTGGTAACCCAAAACTGCTGCCATAGATCTACGGCAGCAGTTCTATAATCACTACTATAGATCTATAGCAGCGATTTTTGATAACTGCTGCCATAGATGGAAAATAATTTTTTTCTCATTTTTTTCTAAATATTATATAATTTTAAAATTTAGTGTCTATCTTCACCATTTATTATCTAAATAATTATCATTAGAGTGCCGTCGCAAAAGGTCGCCTCGATCCGATGGCCCTAGCTTCATCGATCAAAAAATTTTGATTTCGATGATCACGAACGATGATGCGATGATCTAATAGATGAAGATCTCCGATGAATTCAAAAATCTGCAATAATGATCTCGATGATATTTGTAGCATACTATCAAAGTTTCACTTTAATTGGATATCGTTATCATGATCAATTTAGTACGAAATAATTTTGATTGTTAAATTAGAAACAAGCGATCAAAGGGTTAAATGATATTTGATTATGAGATAATTTTTTAATTAAATGATCTTTGTTGTCATTTTAAATATTTTATACGACGAAGTTAGGGCCATCGAATTGAGGTGGCCTTTTGCGAAGACACTCTAATGATAATTATTTAGATAATGAATGATGAAGATGGATATTAAATTTTAAAATTATATAATATTTTAAAAAAAAAATATATTGCAACAGTTATAATTAATCGCTGCCATAAATTAGATTATGGCAGCAGTTCCTACTAATCGCTGCTATAAGTTAGCGGTTATAAGGAACCGCTGCTATAGGTCAACCTATGACAGTAGTTTTCTATAACTACTATTATATATCCAATCTACGGTAATAATTTTCTGTAACTACTGCTATATATCGGACCTATAGTAGTAATTACAAAAATTACTGTCATAGATTCGATGTATGGCAGCGATTTCAAAAATCTTAAAGGCTGTTATAAGTCATTTTTGTAATAGTGACCGTCACCATTCCCACCGTCGTCGCCTGGGATCTACTCTGCCTCCACACCACGCACCGCCCCACCACCGCCGCTGTCACCACCGATGCCTCTGCTTTGCTCCGCCTCCACACCGCACTTCACCCCGCCACCGCTACCGATGCCTTTGCCCTGCTCCCTCGCTGCCGCGCTTCATCCCGCCGCCGCTGCAAGGTCGCTTAAAATCCCTAACAAACTTATCTTCGGTAGATGTCCACCTTTGGGGAACAAGCGAGATGCCTTTGGGAGCAAAATGGCCAATGGGAGCAACCCTCTATAATAACAGGTAGATTTTGACCAAGGTGGGTTTTTTTAATTTTATTTATTTATTTTATTTTTGGCCTTTCCTTTAACCTTGTTCTTGTTGTTTCTTTTTATTCTAAAGACCAAGGAGGATTTGTTTATTTATTGTTTGATTTATTCGGCAGTAAAAGTTCTATTAGAACTGCTAATCCATCTAAGAATTGTTTGTTCTGTGAGTATGGGCCATCAGAATTTGGTTGGGTTTTGTTTGTATTCTCAGGCAAAGAGAGGAGCAATGGGGGACATGATCTACAAGGGCAGCGTCCTTTGGATTAAGAAGTGTGCATTTGATTTCCTTTCATTGGAGGAGGATCTGATAGATGATGATGATGATGACTCATGGGAGCTGATGGGAAGAGATCTCCGGCTTAAATCAACCTTTTTGTACCGTGATCTCAACCATGTTATCTCGAATTCTCGTGATGAGCACAAGAAGACTCTCACTAACCTTGGCAATAAGTTGTTCTACTTCATGGAAGAGGTACTCTAGCTTCTCTTTTTCCCTATTTACAATTATTTTCAGTGTTAAAATAAATTATTCATATTACAATATCAGTGATATCTTCATTCTTTGATGAGATGTGTCGATGTTGGTTATATGAATGGCATTCAGGCCTGATATGGATCTTATTTTGTAGGAGTACTTTCTTAGCAATTTGAAGTTTGGAGAGTGAAAGAACTGCCTTGTTTTTATCTCTTTGGTTTCTCAAGTAACAACCAGAATTTACATATAATAATGATAAGGTCAACTTGCTTTGAAGTTATTCACTGCCATATGATTAGATTCTCTAATATCTCCATCACTCTCAGCCATCTCTAACAGCCAATCAGCAATTAAAATTACTTTTAGAACAACCATAGCTGGGTAGAGCTCCTCTCAAGTGGAATGGTCCTGACTATTTTAAAATTCAATGGTTTTTAGATGGTTGGTAGCAGTCCGCAGATATTCACTTTTGGATGCATCAATTCAAATTATGGATTGTTGGTTCAGTTCATTCAAACTCATTGTATGGATCATATGGTCCTTTATGTATGAAATATATAGTTGATTCTAGGGTGTAGAAAGTGCCTTATCCAACTTTTTGTGATTTTACTTTGTCAGATTAAACTACTTTTTTCATTTATTTTTGTCAATATAAGTGCAGTGAGTTCATAAGTAATCAAAGTTATTTGTTCGCCTCTCTATTTAGGTGGAAACCATCAAAAAGATCTCTGAATATGTTGCTCAGTTGAGAAGGGTTGGCAAAGGACATGGTAACACCAATCACACAATTCCTTTGCTTTCAAATCTTGAGTTGCAATCCTTGTTGTGTTTCTCATGGCTATGCTGATTTTTTTTAAAAAAAAAAAATTATTTTTTGGCAGGTGTTTGGCATTTTGATCAGATGCTTCTCCATGAAGGCGATGCTGTTGCATGAGGTCAAAGAAATGAAGTGGGATTTATTTGTTAGATCCAACCTGATGCCATGTTTTTTGAAGATTTCTCTGTATTAAAATTAGGTTATAGATGCTAAGTCTTCTGTCTATCTAAAAATTTCATGTAGTCCTCTAAATAATACTGATAGCAATCGGTGAGATTATTCAGCAAGGAATTTCTATTTGGGCGTTAAGTCTACATGCTATGTAATTTGGTTTAATGTTATTCTAGGCTGGAACTTTTGAAGGAAATTGCTTGAAAAAATCTAATGCAAATGAGTTGAAACAAGCCCCAAGCTAAAATGATGATGTAATCTATTAATCTGTGAGCGCTATCAAATGTTGGCACTGGATTTCAATGCTAATCTAGCTTTAATCTGTGATCTTGTATTATCTCGATTTGAATCTAGCTTTGTTACTATTTTTATCAAAAAAAATTATATAGCATACAAATATATGGTTTAGAGTAACTCTTTCATGGTAATATTAATTGCCGCAAAATATAGAATTATGGTTTTAGCGGTAATTATTGCAGCTACGAAAGCTTAGATTTAGAGGCAATGCTCAGATTTTAGTGGCATAAATGTTTGCCGGCTTAAGGTTTAAAATTTTTTTCAGGTGATTATAATTGTTATAATATAGGTTGTAACCATGGGTTGACCCATCGTATTATAGCATTAATAATTATTGGTTTAAAATTTGAAAAAATTTTTCTGATGATTGTAATTATCGTAAAAATAAATATCATAAATATTTATCATTAAAAGCTCTGATTTTTTTCGGTAATTAGAGGATCTTAATCGATACTGCCATTAATCGCCGCTAAAATTTTTAGCGATGCTATCTTAGGCGGCAGAATGCTTTTTGTCGGTAAATTTTTTAATGATGATTATAATCATCGCTAAAAATAATAAAATCATCGCCAAAATCTATTTTTATTGTATGCTTGGCTCATTTATATATGAATGGACTTTCGAAAGTTGTTTGAGCTCTGAATCATTTCCTGGCTAAGCCGAGACAAAACAAGCTTTAAAGAGGTTGATCTTGAGCCACTCATGAGCAACTCAGTTCATTTGCAGCTCTAAATCCAGTCACCAAAAAGGAAAGGAAAGCTCATGTCAAATTTCAGAACATCGATCATGATCTTTAATTAGGAAGAGTGAAAAGTCCAGAGTACTAGATTTTGAACATCTTCCGCATGTATATACTCCATAATTTAACTTGAAGGGAAAATATAGAAGCAAAGGAATAGTTTTATAGTGAAGAAGATAAAATCTTGGGTGTGGTCGCATCCAATGTGAAAAATATATAGTTCAAACCAGCCCCAGGTATTTATGGAACTCCCTCGTGGTCAAACAGGGTGACCGGGGTTGTAATACGAGGTTTCAAGTAATTCTATTAATCTAAACATGAGCCCATAAAGTAGTATACCATGAGAATCTCTCTAGTCTATGAGAATCTTTTAAAGAGAGTTTCAACATAAAATATTTCAAGCCGTCCAACTTTATTATTGCAATACAAATTACTTCAATTTTGTATGTACCATGGTCCTAAGCCATTTTTTAGAGATGAAGTGCTACTATATGTCCTAAAGACAAAGAAAGAAGAGCGTACTGTTAAAATTCATAATGTATTTATTAGATAAAGATCACAACCATCAATACTTTCTCTCACATGATTACAATTATCCGTACATTCCATTAATTCACGTCATATGCTAAGCACCAATAATTTAAAAAACCAATTTTTTATATTATTAAACTCCAAGCACATCAAATGAACTCCCAACTGAATTAGTTCTGGAGCAGCCTAAGTTTCTACTACTTGCGAAGCATTTATAGTTATAAGAACCCCATTTGATTTGTATCTTACTTTTGAAACAAAGATGGGTAACCTTTTCTTAGCTACAATGCCCGGCAGCTAGCATATATACTTTCTCAACTTTTAGTGGCAAATGGCATCATAGTTTCTTTGAAGGTAATTTAAATTAGGGACGGCGGTATTTAACCATTTAATTTATCATAAATTAAATTAAATTAAATCATCAATTTAATAAAATATTTATAGTTATATTTAAAATTTTAATTTATTTAATAAATATATCGAATTATTTTTTATTTATCTCATATGATCTGATCCAACTCAATTTTCACCTCTTGCCATTTGGACAACTTGAACAAAATATGTTTCAAGATCACGTTTGCATCCCTAATTAGATGGCACTACTCGCAATTTACGTTTGTGGTGCTCGTGCGAGCGCAACCTGAAACTAGCGTAGCCGCGAAGTAATTTTGGCATCCAACTTGGTTGGGTCCGGCAGAGTCCAAAGTCCAAGTATGGTGCCTTAGGGCACGATAATTCCGAGTGGTGCTCTTCTTACAGCCTGGCCCTCGTCTTCCTCCCCTCTCGAAAGCCAAACGCCCGCGCCTAGGGCCCGAAAGCCCTTGGCCCCCGAAAGCTTCGGAGAAGGAGAAGAGAGGCATGAGCTTAGCTCTCTTACAAGGCTATTCCTCCCCCGAAGAAGATGAGGGAGAAGAGGAGAGACTCTCTTCTTCTTCCCTCAGCGATGGGGACGATGGTGATGAAGAAGAGGAGGCCGACGTGGAGGACGGGATCTCTCACAAGAATCGCTCCAGAGGAGAGAAGAAGAAACACATCTCCAGTCCCCCCGGACCGACCTCCAATTCCTCGCTCCCCTCCGCGCTCGACGCCTTCGCCGAGGTACCTCTCTTTCTGGCTCTAATTTTTCTGTATCTCGATCGATCTCGTGGTGGTATGGGACCGATGGTCTCGCTTTTTCTTTGGTTTTCGTTGGGTTATGGAGGTCACAGGGCCGCCGGAGTTTCTTAACAACCGACCAGGGGGCGTGGAGGTGACTCGGGAGGCTCTGGGGGTGCTCGATCGGAGGGCGAGTGACAGGGCCAGAAGAGAGAAGAAAGATCTCCCTGCCGGTAGGTTTCTTTAAAAAGTTTTTTTTTTTTCTTTGAAATTTATTTTTCCAGGAAACTTAGGAACCCTAGTTCGTAAAGGTATTGTCTTTTCTTATTTTTCTTGGTTGATTTATTCCTTGCGTTATGATTAAGTATTACATTATCTTGTGATGAGTGCTGAGTTATTCTCTCTTATGCTTAAAAATTTGTTCTGTAGGGTGCAATGATTGCTTAAAAGTTAGCAAATTGATTTTAGGCATTATGTTAGTTCTTTGTTAGTGGTGCTTTTTGGGCAAATGTTGGGATTTTTCTTTATGCATCTGCAAATTCCATCACCATGAGATTTTGTGCTATAGATTGAGATGTGGGTTTTAGGTTGGGTACTGATATTAGGTGGGCAGTTTCAATCTTGAGAGTTAAGCAGTTGCTTGTTTCAATAGTTGGAGTTTGGGATTAATGGGTGGTCTCCAGACATCTGCTCTTGCAGAAGATATTTGTCTATTCGCACTTGTGGAGGTAGGGAAGCTTCCTGGTACTTTGAAAACCTACTTGGTTTTATACAGACCTTTTATTAGCTAATCTGTGATGAAATATATAATCGTCAATAGCAGTGCCTAACTTTTTTAAAAAATTGCATTTTTTATACATATAATAATTTCTTCTACAGTTTTCACTGATAATTTTATACCTATTAAGCATGTATAACTGTGAGAAAGCACTAGAGAGAAGATACTATCGACAAGATAAGATCAACACAACTGGTTTGATAGCCATTGATGATGGGATTTGACTGTTTCGGATCTACTAAAGAGCCAAATATTTTTTGATCAATTAATCAAATGGAAGAAATCTTAAGTAAACAGTGTCAAAACACCTTCTGGCAAGGTCATGATATAAACTAGAAAAAGTCCTTTGGTGCTGTAAACAGCTTAAAATAAGAGAGTGAAAGGCCTGTTTGATTGTCCATAACTGGGCATCCGAACTTATTTTGGCCTGGGGGGAGCAAAACCCACTTCAGCAAAGTGGGCTCCTGTTCAACCCATTTACACCAAACCAAACATGCCCATATCGTGTGATAAAAAGGGGAAGAATTTTGTTCAAGTTGACGCCAATGTTAAAATGGTGCTCTAGGAAAAATAAATAATAATGCATCTTTAATTGCCCATAATGGACAGGTGGAAACTCCCTTTGTCAAGGTAACTTCAGCTCCATATTAGTTGAAGTCAATTCTCACATTTTTGTGTCTAGTTCCTCTCATAGGAACTCATTTTAGGTCATTTCCGGCCACTTTAGGACAACCAAATGCTGAAAGTGACTTTCTGCATACCTGAAATGACTTCAAGTGTCCGCTTACAAGCAACCAAATAAGAAGAGTAAGTAAAAAGCTTCTGAATCCTTGACTCCACATGAGACTTTGAAATAGAGCTTCTCTATTTGTCATGTTTGGTTTTGTTAACCCTACCTCTGCATGCTAACTCATGTCATTTCGTAATTATCTTCTCCTCTTCTTCACTCTCAGAATTCAGCACCAATTTTTCTTGACTATATCAAATATCATACCACTGCTCCCCTGATTGTTGTCCTCCTCTTTTAGGATCACAGGTCATGGTACCTTTAGGATTTCAAGTTCTTCAAGGTAAGTGTGAGCATCAAACACTTCTTGATAAGTGATGCTAACAAGGTGATAAAGTACATGATGAGACTAAATTTAATTTTGCGCTAGATAATCAAATGGTTGAACAAAAAGGGAAAAGGTTAGGTATTTGCTTGAGAAGAAGGAAAAACATAATTTTCTAAATGATGTTAAGCAGTAGTTTCAATGTTCTCAAACTGTTGGAAAATCTTAAGTAATAGTTGGCCTGATTTGAATACCACCCTAGAATGTACTAGAAGAGGCAAGTCTGATTGTTGTCATAGACATTGTAAGGTGTGATCTGTAAGAGAAGGAAAATTTTGGGCCAAAGCATAAGGGTAGTCCTTCATTGAAAGCAAAAGAGGTTGGACAATGTGCATATTACTCTTACATGACTACTATTTCTTAAAGAGGGAAAAGCAAGAAGCACCTTCTCTTCCCTTAGTTACACTCAAAGTGAATAATAGGAGGCCGAGGAGGAAGACAGAGGTGACCACATCAAGAGAGAGAGATAAGTTTGAGATTGCAGAGCCGCATGAATTTCTTAACAACTGTATTATTTTAGGGTAAAAGAACCATGCAAGGATTAGGGGTGATGATTGATCTGTGAGTGACAGGAGAGAGAAGAAAGATATCCTGGTTGATAGGTATCTTCAAATAGTCCTTTTGATGATTCTTTGCAAGATAAATTGAACCCGATTTTTTTAATATTGGTTTCCTTATTTAATTTCTTTCTTATATTATAATTAGACATTATTTAGTGATTCTTGCTATTTTTTTATTGTTTTGAGATTTTTCTGAAAATGCCTCTCGAAAGTTTTTTTTGGTAATAGTTTGCAAACTTTTAGTAAGAGGATTTGTTTCAACTTTCAAGGTATGTGGTGAGTCTTTATATGATTTCCAAGTTTGGACTTGAGTCATACAATAACAATCCCGCTATGCCTTATCACTATGTGTTAGAGTAAAGGGTAGCCTTAGTCTTTTTTGGAGGTTGAAGGCCATATGCGAGATGTTCTCAATATTGGCAGTTACCACCACAAGGGGAATTGGGTGTGCTTCTGATGCTGTCCTTATTACTCGTGAGTTTCACAAAAAGGATTAGAGAGAAAAATGGCTAAAATGTAAAATGTTGACATCAAGAAAAATCATACAAGGTGGATTGCTTCTCAATAATGTAGAGGCAAAGAGTTGTGTAAACAGCTCAGGCATTTAGCCGTTTTACTTCCAACTAGCTGCTTCAAGATATGATTAGCCAAATTGTAGATTCACAATTTTTAAGCTTTTAAGGTGTTGGGCTAAGGAAACTTGCTTCCCCTTGTATGAGCATGGTGGAAACTTTATTATGAATAAATGAGGTTGTTGTATATTTTGGTTGTGGTAGTATTTGGCATCAGTGATTTGATTATCTGACCTTAGATTTATACATGATGTGATGACCTTCTGAAAATTTCAGAATTCTTCTCATAAATCTCATCTAGAAGGGACTCCAAGCAGGAAGGCAAGAAGACATGCATCCTTTGCTTAGCAAGTTAAGTGACAAAAGTGCCTAGATATTTTCGATCTTTTCAAGGTTATGTGGATGATCAATAAGTGCAAAAACTGGTTTAAAGCTGATGCTAAATAAAAAAGCGAATGTCTGAGACTTTTGGTGTGGGTTAGTTTTGAACGTCTTGAAGTAGCAAGAGTTTGTAAGACCTCCTTTCCTTTTTGTACATCTGTATATTATGGAAAGGAAACAATATTTCTATTTGGAACTGGAAGAGGGAGTTCTGTTGGATGCATGATTTATGCAATCCTTGTAAAGTATTTTCAAGGTTTGGGTCCTTCAGTGGCATGGTTGCATTTACTTGTTTAATTGTTTTCTGAGTGTCATTCTCCTTATTCAATTATTTCTTTAAATGAATTCTCTATCACATGCTCGTAAAATAAATAAATAAATAAAATAAAAATTTAAGATTTTTGTTTAGAAGAATGCTTCTCTGTGGGTATTGTTGAAAAGTATGATGCGGAGGAAGAGCGGTTGGGTTGAACTGAACCTGGAGTCAACAATCTGAAGGGCATTAATACAACAAAGAATGAAATCAGCTAATGCATCTGAGGTTTCAACTTATGTTGCCATGGTAGTTGTTCATTTGGATGCAATACAGGGTCATCCAATATATTATTTGGCTGATATGTGTCATTGGGTGGGTCCAAATTTAATTGTGTAATATACGTGAAAGTCTATTATCATTTGGAGGGCTAACCATAACTTGAAAACTTTTCAAAATGGTTGAAGATTGTATGTTGAATGGACAAAAATTCCAGAGATCAAATTTCCTGGGACAAAGTAAAGTGATCACCAGAAAAGTTTTTGAATGAGATTCTACTTTAAAGACTTGCTGCAATCAAGTAAAATGTTCATGGACCTAGTGCATTAATCTATGGAAGCCTTATTTAAGTGTCTCAGTTAGAAACTATTTATATATTGAAATTCATTAAGCGAGTATAGTACACAATAGCCATTGTATCCTTTATTAAGGTGCTTGTAGGAGCTAGCTTGATCATTTTCTTGAGGTCTCTCATTGGTTTGTAATAGTTAGATTTACTGATTAAGAAGCAAAAAGAAAAAAAAAAATCTAGAAGATTCTGAGTCTTGTTCATTGTTAGATGTATAAAAATGGTTTTGGAGGGGATGAAAGAGATGGGAATTGAATTGCTCTGTATGGGATTGTTGATTTCGAAATTTGTTGAGGTCGAAAGAATGAATAGATGCATCAGCAATAACATTTATAATTACTTTATGAAAGAACAATCTATTCTTTTGTTTTGGCTTGTTTCTCATTTACATAGTGGGGCAATGCTGAAGGCTGTCCTATATGTCCAGCTATTGATTTAGAAGGATTAACAGAGATTTGAGAGGTCTTCATAAGTGTCAAAACAGTTCATATTTTGGCAGTGGAACTGGTAATATGTCTTCATTTAGACTATCATTTTTTCATTTATCTTGTCAATTTGAAGAATTGCAGAGCCTTCCTGTTGTCAACATGATGGAAGATACAGATTGAGGGGTGATTACAATGCCCATAATTGTCAAGATATGCAAAAAAAAACACATGCAATTTCTTATCAAGTAAGAATACTGAATGCATAGGCTATGATGCACAAATCTTAAATGGTACGGTTGCCTTCTTGTTTTAGAGAATGACCTTTGATAGATTTTTCATTTTCAAAATTTAGAGAAAATGTGGATCCTTTCAAGGCCCTCGTTGATTTATGCTTTCTAGCTTTAAAGAGGTTGTCCAGATTTTATGCTGGTTACCAATTTCAAGGTGCTTTGATATTTCCATACAAAGTCACATATTTGAATTTAGAAGTGTTTTGTGTTAGTAAGGACACTTATATCAATGGAAATGCAGATTTCGTTTCAAAAAACTACTTTCATTGCACAAGCCTTGACTTTGCATTAGATTAAACTTGTAGAATAAGAAAGCCCTCATCTTTTGCCTCTGTTCTCCCTGCCAGTTATGTTTGTCGATTGCGGGCTATAAGTTGAATTTTTCCTAGGTAGTAGAAATTATTATGCCTATGTCAAGCATGTCACAGGTTATTTACAAATTAATAAGTATGATTATCATAAACTTAACCAAGAAGTCTTCTAATCTATATGATGTGTTGGCATTATGAATACTAGACTGCAGCCCAGCCACCTTCCTTCCTTTTTTTCTTCCTACACGGTTACCTCTGTATTCTTTTGTCTGCGACCTTCCATCTCCCTTTTCTCCCTAATGCTTGTCATGCCAAGGACCGGACCTCCCACCCCCTCTCATGATGCAAAAGAAAAGAATGACATTAAGCATGCACTGCACCTCAAGCCTTAGTTTGTGATCCTACTGCAACTTCATTGACCTTTTCCCCTTTGCACCAAGCCTTCTCAGCCTAGCAAGGGGACCATCCAGATTATATCTTGTATCTCTTGCAATGCGATATAGCTGATTCAAGTGGGACCTGGTTTCACCAAGGTCCCAATAATGCTATTATTCCATTATAACAGCCTCCACTATAACCATCATTGACCATTACAATGGTCAAAACAGCGGTTGTTTGTGCAAATGTGTCCATATTTGAGAGTTTTGGGGCTCAAAATCGGCTCAAAATAACAACTGTTACAATGGGCGTTATTTGTTTTTATAATGGAAAATAGCAATCAATAATGGAAATTTAACATTGTTCTTTGCCCACACCATTTGCTAAATAAAGAACATTTCAGTTTGTTGACTGGAAAAGAATCTATTCTTTCCCAGCTGACTGAAATTTGAATTTGAAAGTATATTGAGTGACCAATGCCAAAGATGGATAATAGCTGTTCTTTCCATCTATGACGGCCATTTTAATGGTATAATGAAGCCATTATTTTAATATGTGTTATTAAAAATAGTGGAATAGTGGCCCCACTCTGAAACTGTTATAACAGCTGTGTAACATTATAATGGGCATTATTTAAACCATGGTCTGGGCATATGCTTGGTTTGCTGCATGTGATGTGCCGTTTTAGTGTCCTTTAATTTTGTTTGATTTGCCAGTGCACACTTGCTAAAAATGTTCATGCAACAGTAAGGCATTCGATGACCCGGCAAAGGGCTTTTTTCCTTTTTCTTTTTTCCTTTTTTTGGTGGAGCGGTTGAGAATAACCTATTCTTATTAATTTGGCAATCCTGGTAGGAGGAGTCACAATCAATAAAGACATTTGCAAGTCAAGGCAGTTTAATTGAAGGAGATGCTGTATCCTCCACCCATCAGATGTCCAACCGTGCTTACAGTGCCAAATTGCATCTATATACTATTTACTCATACTCTATGCTAACTTGGAAGGCTGTTTATTAGTTCCAACAAACCACTTAAAAAGGATAGGATTCTAGTGTTTGTTTCATGGTTTTGCTAGTGCTGCAGTGCTAATGGATTTTAAGTTCCTTGAGGAGAGTTCTTGATAATGTTACATCAATTTGATTTTCATTTTCAGGTGCTGTCGTGGAGGCCAAAGCTCAATTGGTTGGCATTCGTGACCGAGTGAGAAGTGATGTAGAAGGAAGCCATCCTTCAGGTTCTGCCACCAAAACAGTATCTGATAATGGTAAGCGAGTGTTCTCTGCAGCAAATCCTGATGCCAAAGATGCTGCCGAACTGCTAAGGTACCTTTTTGTTTTTTAAACTTCATGACTTGGGAGTTGATAAATGCATGTGGACGTGGGTCCAGCAATAGTTATGCAAAACCTAGGCCAGAAAATGCTAATCTTAGAGGCTTTTTATGTTGCCTGGTTTAGTCCCAGCACGGTTGCTATAAGAATTAGCAACCTGCTTTGATTTTGAAATACTTCAGTTAGCAACTTAAGTTGATTTTGAAATGCTTTAGTTAGCAACCTGCTTTGATTTTGAGACGCCTACCCCCTCCCCCATCCCACCACCATTGACCCAAAACATACTATCTTTTATTTGTCCTTGCCAATAATGCAGTGTTCTCTTCTATTTTAGGATGTGCGTACAGTGTGGGATTCCAAAGACCTATTCACATGCCCATGGCATGACGTGCCCGGTTTGTGGAGATCGCCCTCCTGCAGACCCAAAGAGCGAACCTGAGAGGAAGAGGGGTCCAACTATCAAAGAGAAGGAGAAGAGTAAGAGGATGAAGGGACAATCGTCACACTCCAGTTGGAAGAGCGAGACAGAGATGCAACTGAGACAGCAATATGACTAGCAGAGGAGAAATAAAGAGCCCTGGGATGTATATTAATAGATAGAGAATTAGTTGAATCTTCATGCAATTTATCATAATTCCATGATAGAATGATTGGTAGAACATCTGCATAATTTGGATTTATAACAATGCTTTGTCCTTGCTGCAGCTATTTTGATTTTCCATTGAACAGAATTTATTAACATAGATATGGGCTCGGTGAAATGCTAGATTTGTATTAATTCTCCATGATAAGATATACTCCATAGTTTTTCTTCATTTTTTTTGGGTGTGCCACCTATAGGGCTTTAAAAATAATCAATATTAGGTTCTTATATTGGAAGTTGTACCACCGTCCCCTTATTATGCATTGGAAAGCTTATTTGCATCAATGGCTTTTTCGTGTAACTGTTTCCGGCTGCAACTAATTTCTAATTGATGGTGACAGTAAGTAATTGGGGTGGACGAATGCAATGGCCAGGGGTCAAAATCCTGAGACAGCAATTTGGTCAAATATTCAGGTCTGTCCCTAGTCTCTCTTCCTTGACCCTGGATTGGGAGTGTAATGGTATTTTGCTTGCAATTGAAAGTTTCTTTCAGATTTATTTGTTTTGTTGATTCTGAGAGCTTTGTCGATTTTTGCATGCTTTCTTGATTCCAGGTTGCCTTGATGGTCCTGGTGGAGTGCAAGGCTCCATGATCGAGCTAAGTAATTATTCAAACAGATGCAGCTTACTGTTGTGGTAGTCCTTAAACAGCAAGCTAGTGAGCTGGAAGGGGAGCTTTTCTTTCCAAAACCTAAGCTTCATCCTTTACCTTCTTGATCCCTACTCTGCTTCACTCCCATCTTCTTGGATTCAGCAAGCAGCGAGGGAGAGAAAAAGATGAAGGAGAGGCTGATCGCTGTTGGGTTCGAGGGGTTGGTTAACAAGATTGGGGTGGGCATTGTAATCCTAGTTAGCATCTTTTTCTCCATCTTTTTGCCGCACCACCACTTCCACCACCTCTTCACCCTCTCCAACAATCCCAGACCTGGTATAATGTTGAGCAGGTATGCTGCTTTCCCCATCTCTCTTTTTTTGGATGGTATCAACAATAACCCTATTATTGGTAGTAGTAGTAGTTATAATTGGTAATTTAATTCTCTGCTAAACTTTTATATTTTGCATGGCAACAGTGCTGTTATAATTAACTATTTTAATACGAGAACTCATACCTTTATCATGTTCCACTGGCATGCTCAAATAGTGCCAAAACAGAAGCTCAAGATAACAATTCTAACTTTGGTTGAGAACCGAAATGAACCATGAGCGGTTGGTATGTTGAAGAAACAAAGCAATGGGAACAACAGGCTTAAGAAATATTGTATACCAAGAAATTCTCCAGCACCTCACCTTTACTTCCCTTTGTTTTATATAGAGCAGCTTTAGTCCTAGCTATCCTTGCATCATTTTTGGTTGAGGAAGAAATGAAGGTTGGATTGGAACAGAATCTAGGGAAATATGAAGATTTAATTAACTTGTTCCTTATATTCCCTTAAATTTCCGATATGAGAGTGTCTTGTTGGAGTCTTGTAGCTTTTTTGAGAAACCAGGTGGAAGAAAGGTTCTTCCCCCGAGTAAATATTATTAAAATCATATTAGGAGGATACAAGAAGTGGGACCACTTAGTTAACGTTAGGTAAAATACAACAGTGGGGGGCGTTTTCTCAGGCTTAACAATTAGGTTTATTTTGCATGTGGCTGTCCCATCAGACGCTAGATTTTGGACCTGGGATCTAAGAGAGTTTATAAGAAATCTGTAAATGTCTAAACCTGTAAGAACTTACTAACTTCTGAAGGGATCTGAAATCTGCTAACTTCTTTATATTTCAGGTTGGCCCCTGAAACCTGCCAATTTCTAAAGAGACCAGAAGCCTGATGAAACTTGAAGAACCTAGTACCTGTAAGGACCTGAAAAAGAGACCTGATAACATCTATGTGGCAACCTGATAAGGCCTGCTAATATCAAAAAGTTCTGTGAAGCTTCACTGAAGAGCCATGAGGTGATCAAGATTAGCGACCGGATGGCGTATGTTTTGGTCGCTGATGGTTGATGCCCAGCTTTTCAATGTAAATGCTGCATGCTTGGCAACCACCAGTGGCATAGTGGCGCTGAAGCGAAAGACGCTCAAGTTGCGTTCTTTCCATAAGCACCACACACCAATGGTGATTAGGGTTTCAAAAGCTGGGAACCTTATCTGTATAGGTTGTGAGTTTCTCCAAGAATCCCAAACATGAGCATAGGAGGTTGGAAGCTCTGGGAGATTGAACTTGGAAAGAATGGAAGACCAGAAAATCTGTGAAACTCGCATTGCAGAAGGAGATGATCTGTGATTTCTAGATTATCGCCGCATAAAGGGCATCTATTTTCTATGGTGATACGTTTCTTGTTCAAATTCGCTGCGGTCAAAATTTTGTCACGGTAGCAGAGCCAAGTGAATAATTTAACCTTCTCTGGAATATGGAGCTTCCATACAACTTTGCCAGAATGAATGACCATTCCGCCATGCATGAAGAAATTATAGGTATGCTTTAAATGTACCATTTTCGCTCCATCTCCACATCCATCTGTCAGGTTCAGTTGATGATGATGACAGCGGCTGAAGTAGCTTTGTTAGATTTCGAAGTTCCATTCTTGCTTGAAACATCGGTGGTTGCCAGAAATTCGATTCAATGTTGTTTCAAAGGAACTCTGCCAATGAGATATTTGGGTTTAATGTGAAATGATATAATGTTGGAAAATTTTGGTATAATGAAGACTTCCTAATCCAACGGTCGTTCTAAAAGAGGATTTGATTTTCATTGCTAATTTTCGGATGAAAACGTTGTTTAAATAATCCATAAAGATGGAGCAAGTTTCGCTCGATGGGTCCACAAGCAGCCTCCTTGGGCGGTATATAGCACTTGGAAGCCTACACTACGGCTTATGTTGGTCAGTGAAGTACCACCATCATCATTTGAGTAACAAGGCTTCGTTGAGGGTGTGAAGATCCTTGACTCTTAGACCTCCATGCAAATTTGATTCCAATTTAGAAAGTGCTTGGTCTGACTATGAGAATGTTAATTATCCCATAGGAACCATCAACATAATTGATTAATTTCTTGAATAACTGCTGAGGGGAGCCTCAACACTAATATCCAGTAAATGGGAATAAGCGACCAACTAGAGTTAAAGTTTTCTATTTCCAATTGCTTAGCTTCTTAGATATTTTTTCAGTGAGAAGGGATCAGTGTTGCTTTGAGAGGGTTGAGTGATGAAGAGGAATGCCTAGATACCAGGTGGGGAGCTTATTAACCTAACAACCAAGGATGGTAGCAAGACCGAGAGTTAGCTCCTTATCGATTCCTAAGCCAATGAGTTGGTTTTTCTGAAAATTGATGCGTAATCTTGTAACCAGCTCAAAATAATATAGGATGAGCTTTAATGACTTGATGCTTCCAATATCAGCTCTGCTGAAGATTAGTGTATCATTAGCATATTGTAGGCAATGAGGTTCATTTTCTAATCCAGGTGGACCAATGCCGTGAATCAGCTTTTCCGACTGAAGAATTTTGATGAAGGCATCTGTCACTAATATAAGCAAGAGAGGGGAGAGTGGGTTACCTTGCTTTAAGCTCCTGCTATTGCTGAAACACTTACCAATTGAGTTGTTGATAACTAGTGCCAATTTAAATGTTAGGAGCAAAACTTTTATCCAGTTGGTCCATTTGCTATTGAAACCTCTATGGATCAAAAGATTGAATAAGAAACCCCGGAAGATGCTGTCAGAGGCTTTCTCAAAATCGATTTTGCAAAGCACACCTGGAAGCCTAGAATTCTTACAGTAAGAGATTATTTTTGTTGCTGAAACATAGCTCTCAAAGATTACTGTCTTTGACAAAAGCAATTTGGAGATTAGAAACTAGGGTGTTCATCTTGCTTCTTAATCTGGTTGATAAGACCTTTGAAATAATCTTAATCAAGCCATTTTCGATGCTGATTGGCCTGAAATCCATAACCAAGGGATATCTGATTTTTTTGGGATTAAGGTTATATATGTATAGTTTAGGCTGGAGAGGCCAATTGAACCTTTGTGGAAGTTCGAGAATAATTTGACCATTACATCCTTTATGACACCCCAAAACCTCTAGTAAAATCCAATATGGAAGCCATCCGGATTTGATGATTTATTTTTTCCCATATTGAAAATTGCCATTTTAATTTCTTCTTCTGTAAATGGTTCCATCAACGAGTTTAAATCCGGGTGGATTATCTAGATATAGAACTTTTCAATCCAGATTAGCAAGAGACTTCAAAACATAATATACTTTTAAAAGTATGTTTATATTTTCTTAGGAAACATTAACATTGAAAACATCTAAAAATCATTAGGAAGAAGATTTTAGCTTTTTTTTTTTAAAATATAGATAGACCTACCATCTCAGATATTAATTAGTTGAGACAAAATTTAGGAACTATAAAAATATGCTTACCAATATCTATAGAAGGGCAAAAAAGATATACTGTATCGTTGATTTCATGTGTAGTAAGTAAGAAGAGGGAGAAGAACAACTAGTTTCCTACTTGCATTATTTTAATTATCAAGCTTCCAAAGTAGAACTTTAACAAATGAATCTAGGGTAGCAACAATTGGGCATGGATTTGGTTGACTGATACCTATACACATCCTACCAGAAAAATATCATATACATACCCGCCTCATACTTGTCTCAGGTCGGACTCCAAAAATAGATTGGGTTAGGTTGGATATATCTGAATTGAATTCTCATTTTCTCTTTCTCCGTTTGCCATCCCTGCTCGCTGCCCCACCACCGTCCACTACCCCATCCCTAAATCCTACAAAATATCATGCTTCTATCAAGATTAAACTCTCAAAACCTCCAAATCCTACAAAATATCATGCTTTCACCAAGATTAAGCTCTCAAAACCTCAAGGGACCAACTCACAATGCCACAACTCCTACAAAATCCCATATTCATGAGAAAAAATCTCAACCAAAATCTAAAAAACCCCTCCGATCTCCCTCAGGTGCTCCCCTTCCTCACAGATGTTTGAAAAAGAGAATGAATGAAAAGAAAAAGAATTTAAAAGGAAAAAAAAAAGATCAATCTATGTGGAAAAATGTCTTATTTTTTTTTTTCATTTTTTTCTTCATTTTGGTTGATTTTTTCAATGCTTTCCTCAGTGTTTCCTCTCTTTTTTTTTTTTGATCCTTAGATGTCTTAGTTGGGTGGCAGGCTTGGAGTGATCGAATCAGCCGAATAGGGAGCTTAGACAATGTCTAGGGTTTCGTTGAAATCCTAGCTGTTAGACCACTGCTACTAAGGGTGGGGGGGAGGCCTCAGATGTGGCGAAGGTGAAAGAGGGTGGAGAAAGATGGGCAGCAGAAGGGCGGTGGCGGTAGTGGGGGGGAGAGAAGAAAGGCCTTGGAGCAGCAGGATTATTAACCGTCAGCTATTGAAGGCTTGGCAAAGATTATAGAGGGCGGAGAAAGGGTGGCAATGGACCATCGGTGGTGGACCGATAGTGGCAATGGAGACTCGGGGAGAAAGAGGAGCGGCGGTGAGAGCGGAGAGTCGAGAGGAAATGAGGAATATGGGTGAGAGGTTAAATAGATAACTCATACATACATACATACATATAAAGTCGGGTCGGGGCTGGGTATATCATTATCCATATCTGACCCAAACTTGCTTCGGATATTTTTTATAAAACCATAACCATTCAGGATTTTAATTGAATCGGACAAAATTCATCTTATTTGGATCGGGTCGGATCGGATATTCAGCAAGTCGGATCAATTTTCCATCCTAAAATGAATCTGGTTGCAAAAAATTAAGCATAACAACAATTTATGAAGAACTATAGCATAGATTTGTATCGTCTTTTCTTCAAAGCTAACTAGCCTCATTTGCATCATTGGTTGGTTTGCCTGGCAACTATACTTGTGATCCTTGGTTATAATTCATTGAGATTCAAAGGTGCAAATATATAGACCACATGAGGCATGATTGCCAATATTCTGGATATGGTTTACCAGCAATTCACTATTAGCAACCATTATCTCATAGTCAACATTATTCATGTTTTCATCATTTTTGTTTCTCTCTCATCTTTTTTATTTATTTTCATTAAATAAATATATGAAAAAGCCAAACTAGAATATGCTTGATTAGATTTGGACTTAAATCTAGTCATGCCAAAACTTTATATAGAAGTTCTATATCAATGTGATCTACTACCTCAAAACTATTTACATACAAAAAATCATATAATTTATAGACTCTCAGTTTGTGCATTAAATAGTCAAACATTAGATATTTAAATAAAATTAAATTAGATGTATTTTTTAATCACTTAGATATATAGGTTAGAAGTTTTCAAATTATATAATTTTTAGTACTATCACATCCAACGATTTGGATTATTGATATAGGATCTTCATTGTCTAATTTTGACTTAATTGGATCTGAGCCCAAATTCAATCGATCTTATCTAAGTTTATCTCAATATATAAATATATAAATAATCATTATTTGAAAGATATAAATATTTATCAAAAAAAAGTAACATGTAAATATTCTTATATTCAATATTTTTTTCCAACCGAACCTTTTCGCAAACTTGAAACTGATGGAAGCACTTTGAAATCAAAAGCTTATGACTACTGGAGCATGCAAAAAAAGTTGCACTGATTAAGGATACAATTTTAGGAGATGTGTTTGTTTTTTTAATTTTTTTATGACAAAGAATAACTTAGTTTGAGATCAACCAGTTTGTGTGATCATGGATGGACAAGCCGTCTTCTGTGGAAGGATCATTATCATATACTCACTTGACCATGCCTTTCAAGTCCACATGCATCCATCCAAGTACATAATAGAATAAGAGCTAAACTCCTCCAGTCTGTTTCTCTCACCTCCAGTCTGTTTCTCTCACCAAGAGATTAAGATAAAAATTGTTAAATAATATCAGTTTGTTTCCTTTCCCCCCTTTAATTTATTCGGAGATGGGTAGGAGAAAAATACCGCCGTCTGTAACAAGATAAATCCTTGATAGCCTCACGTTGTCCTAAAAGGACTCAAGTTTGCTTATCGGAAAAGGATTCAACGTAGTTGCCTTACATCATGCAATCACCATTCATTCTCTATGGGATATAACTAAGAAATCGAATTGGCTAATATTATAATTGCTAAAAAGTTTCAGCTAAAATAAAAGCAAAGGAAAACCGAGTATTTGTCCTAACTTGCCAAGAAAAAAATGTTCCTTTTTTAAAGAAAATTATCAAATACACAAAGTAATTTAGAGCAACCAAAGAAAAAATAAATTTAGCGCAGCCATGCTCTAGACTAGACCAATCTTATCAAATACTAAGACTCTAGATTGCATCAATCTTATCAAACTCTAAGACTATAGATTAGATATCTTCGAACTAGCAATTTCTTCTATAGCCATCGAGACCGCTGACTTTCACTGATTTATCAGGCATAAGACCATAATCTGTTGGATAGGTGTTTTCAGACTCTTGCTCATCTACTAATAACCATTTGTTGGTCAGTCTAGCTACGTCCGTCTCGTTGCAACTAAATGTTGCAACCAATGGAACTGAATCATCCTCATTCCCTTTCGAGCTTGTGCCATCTTTTAATCTGGGAAGCTGCTCGTCTTTTGTATTCAATTGATCACCCATTTGCTGGGATCTATCATCTTTGGTAGTCTCTCCAGTCTCAACCTCCTCGCTACTGTTGCTATTATCATAATCAGTATGGGATCGGCTATTTTCATGGTTGAATGAATCATCCTCATTCCCCTCCAAACTTGCACCATCATCCGAGCTTGCAAGCTGCTCATCCTCTGTATTCAACGCATCACCCGTGCCTCAGCTGTATCTTCTTTGGTAGTTTCTCCATTCTCCTCCTTGCTATTGCTACCATCATCATAATTGGTATCAGATTGGTTATTCTTATAATACATCGAATCATCCACATTCCCCTCCAAACTTTCACCATGATCTGAACATGGAAGCAGGAGGAGGAGGAGGAGGAGCTCAATCCTATAGTTACTGCCACTATTCTCATCATGCTTATACTCCTCGGCATCTGTGTTGCCACCGTCCCTTCCATAGTCTTCATCTTCCTTGTTATCATCATCAGTTTCATAATAATTTCCCTCAATGTCTATATCTCCGCTCTCGTGGTCCTCATCTTCACTTAAACCTTCGGCATCACTTCCATAGTCTTCATCTTCCTTGTTATCATAATCATCAATTTCATAATTTTCCTCAGTACCCATATCTTCACCATCGTGGTCCTCATCTTCACTAAACCCTTCACCATCGATTTCATAGTCTTCAACATCATCATCATCAATTGCATAATTTCCCCGATTTCCATGTCTTCACTATATATCACGGTCCTCATCTTCGCTTGAGCCTTCACCATCGCTTCCATAGTCTTCATCTTCCTTGTTATTATAATCATCGCAGCTGTTGAGAAATATCAACAATGCTTTCGAGTAGTAGCCAAGATCATGTAGAAACGGCCTCATGGCAAGTCATCAAATACACAGACTTGAATCCAAGATGAATCTAATGCTTTTCCAGCCGTTCTCTTTATTAGATCAATAGCTTTCTCTTTGAGCCTCTCCCCATAATTTTGTTCTTGGATGCTAAAGAATTTAGCAAAAGGAGTTGCAAATATCCTTCCTTCTTCCTACACGGAAGGATTGGTAGCACTCTCGTTAATCTCATCTTCTCTTGGTTCCCTACTCACGCCTTTGTTTAATGAAATCCACGGCTTGCATTCCAACATTCATGTCTTTGTCGGAGAAGAACTTCCTGGATTGATTACAACGCACTTGCGGTGAAGAACCTGAAGGAAGCATGGAGATTATTTCTGCTTGCGGAATTGTTGCACCCAATGCTTCGAAGAGCTTGAAGATGGTGGAAGACTTCGGGATGGGAAGAGCTAGTCTGCATACGGCGGGGAAAAAGGTGTAGAGGTATCCTGCTCTACGTAGGAGTGGAGTTGGTGTCTAGATAGGAGAAAGAAACACCGAGAAGAAGTGTATAGCCTGTCTCCGGTTCAAACCGTTCAGTTACTCTTGCTTTCCGAGGGGTATTGCTAAGTAGAGCAATGAACCGGATAAGACGGATAAACCGAACCGGCTCCCTCCCAACACAATCCTGGATGGTGGATGTGAACTCATACAATAAGCTGCACCGTGCATGTGGGGCTGGAGCACGAGCACGATGCATACGTGCCAATCATCACATGCAGTGCAGAAAGTATTTTTCATCGTACATGATCTGGATCAAAAAATAAGAGTGCAAATGGATCGAATTGGATTGAGTCATGAGTAATCCAGTCTCGATTCGATTTCTAATGTTGGATCTAGATTCAATCCAATAAAAGATTGGATTTGATCGGATCCATGGATAAAACTTTCGCCTCAATGGATCATTTGGATTGGATCTGATTCATGTATAATCCGATTTTGATTCAAAAAATTTAGATTTGATTCTGATCCGGGTTGGGCCCGGTTAGGGTATCTCATACCATATCTTTTTCCTTTCCTTCTTATGCTATGGATCGGACAGGGTTCTTAGATTTTTATTTGTACATGTTATTTCTATCTTTTAATTGATTCTCTGTTTTTTTCCCACCTAATTCAATTATTAGGTAACGATACATGATGAAAACATTTCAGAGGATGAGATCACCTGGACGATTATAAAGTTTTTTTGGCAGGGAGTTAAACTCGTGACGATATGCAACGAATTTGCAGCCCAAGAACTCCAACATCGGACGACCATCTTGGCGTGGCAGTCCCGTGGACGTGCGGCCGGCCCCGCCCGATGAGCATGGCCTTTGGATGGATCTTCCCATACCTGACTCTATCTAGGAATTTGGATTTGACGTGCCAACTGATTGTTTTATTTGACAATGTAACTTGTGCAGCAATTGAGCTTGTGTCTCCATGACAGGCCCAAAATCATTTTTCTGAGTTGGTCGCCCAACAAACATTATTAGTCTCAAGCTAGATGTTTTCCCCGTTCTCTTTGGCGGATTTTTTTTTTTCTCCTTATATACTTGAAAACATATTACTACATCCTCTAATATTATTAGTTAAACCTCGGCCATTTGGATGAGTTCAGTCAAGTCAAGTCAGGTCATTGAGCGTGAGATGCAAAACAACCCGTAAAATTAAATGGATCGGATCGAGGTGTGTTGGAAGGGTTCAAATTCAGTAAACTTAGTCCCGATTTGGAAAATATTTTTTAAAATAGGTCCACATAAGTCAGACCGGATTGGATCACGGATCAACCCGACCCATTTAATTTTTCATCATCTAACTAATAACATTTTGTTAGCCATTAAAAAAATATTTTTTTTTTAATTTTTAAAATATAAAAATAAAAAAAATAATATTTAGTAACACCATGAAAAGCCAAAAATAAAAAGCAAAAAAATCAAAATAATTATTTTATATTTTTTTAATGGCTAACCAGATGCATCCAATTGATTTTGGTTGTTAACAAGCCAAGGCTTAACAAAGTTAGTCTTGAGTTCTAAGCTTAATTGGCCTGTTTGAGGAATTCAGTTGCCACAAAAATGGCTGAAGTAACGCTGATATCGTGTCATCATGCATGTTGGTGGTTGGTTTTATATTTTTCATGCACCTAGGTCTATTTGCTTGATTGTTTGGATAAATGGGCCGAAAATCTCACTGGCTTCATGGGCCAATAAAATCAATTAGATAATACTGAGCTAGACTTATATTCATCACCATTTAACATTGACTTTAGAGATGATAGGAAGAAAAAAAAAGACCTTTGATTTTTTTTTTTAGAAAAATAAGTTGCATGAATTTCTTGATTAGTGGTTTAATTTAAAAAATGAGGGCTTGGGGCTTGTTTGGATAAACTAGCTAAAAAAAAAAAAAAAAAAAACCCTAAGCAAGTCTCAATGGGATTCAGCTGGTATACCGTAAAATCAATCCTGGATAGCTATCAATATAGGTCTAGCCTATATTAAACCACTTATCAAGAAATTCTTGCAACATCCTTTTAAAAAAAAAAAAAAGAAAAAAAAAAAGAAGAAAGAAAGAAAGAAGAAGAAATCATTCCAAGTTTGTTGGAGAAGTCTCCCACATTTGTGAATCAAGGTGATCCTCATAGTAAAGACTTCAGAACTCTGATGGTATTTGGTTTGAACTTATTGATTCAATGTAAGTTTGTTTGAGAAGCCTCCAATTTGACGGGCCAAACAAAGTGATAGTTTTATGAATACTTTGGGCTGGTGACTCATCCAATCTTCTTCCATTAGAAAGCAAAATGAGCTCTAGGTAGCAAATGAGCTGAGACTAATCAATATTATGCTCGTAGATGAATAATGATGTTCATCTCAGCTTGAAAATAATTGATTTTAGGTGTTAACAAGCCAAGGTTTAGTAAAGTTGGTTTGAGTTCTAAGCTTCATTGGCCTGCTTTAGGAATTCAGTTGCTACAAAAATGGCCGAAGTAATACTGGCATTGTGTCATCATGCATGTTGCTCATCTTGATGCCATCTAAGTCGATTTGCTTGAATTTTCTACTTAGAATTTATATATCTGGATAAATGAGCTGAAAATCTTATTGAATTTGTAGATCGCTCCAATAAAATTAGTTAAATAATAGGCTTACAAGTAAGGCTAAGTGTATATCCATAACTATAAATATGATAGGAAGAAAAAAGAGTTTTTTTTGAGAAATAGGTTGCGAAAATTTCTGATTCAACTTCGAAAGTATGGGTTTGTTTTGATAAGTAGGCTGAAGAAAAGGCTTGAGCATGTCTCTTTTTCCTTTCTATGGGATTCGGCCTGGATGCCCTAAAACCAATCCAAGATACTAACGGACGTAGACCTACCCTAGCTCGTAAGTCTATTGATTTTACCAACATAATCCATGAATCCAATAGTATTTTCGGTCCATTCATACAAATAGCCTTTTATTTTTAAAATTAAACCACTTATCAAGAAAGTCTTGCAGCCTATTTCTCCAAAAAAAAAAAAAAAAAAAAAAAAAAAGAAGAAATCATTCCAACTTTGTTGGTGAAGCCTCCCACTATTTATGAATCAAGGTGATCGTCATGGTAAAGACTTCGGAGACGCTAAAAGTGATCCTTATAGTAAAGACTTCAGAACTCTAACGTTATTTGGTTTGAACTTGTTGACTCGTGGTAAGTTTGTTTGAGAAGCCTTCCACTATTATGAATGGATTCTATATCCATGATGGTTTAAATTGTAAAATAATGATTGAAATATGCTCCAAAGGCTTGATAGCAAACATGGAACAATTTTTCGAACAAATTTGATAAAAAACAAATAAGAATATTGATTCTATCGTTCATGGGCATCATCTAATTCTTGATCTGGATGGTGATCTCATACAACTTCTCCACTGTTTGATTTTCAAGCTAAAAATTTATATGGTGAACTGAAAGGATGTACATCTTTGATTGTGCGACTTTGTGTTAATATAGCTATGTGGACTTGCTGGTGTTTGCTTTCTCGAAATTAAAGTACCAACACACATATAAAAGAAAACAGTCTCTTAATTTCCTTTGATCTCCCTCGAGGCTTCAAGGTGGCTCCGTAAATCATGCAGCAGCTAGCTACTTGTTAAATTTTTCTTGAGGCGTATTATATGAGGAAATAGTAAGTGAACTGGGCATGTGAGATGCATGTGCAGGAATGATTTCTTATAAAATTTTTTTTTATTTAAGAATTATACATATTGTTTTATATTTTTTAATCTATGAATCTTTTTGATTATAAGAGCTTAGTTATAATCAAGAAGAGTTTTGAATATAAGCGAAACTTCTAACAAAAGAAGATAAATTCAAAATTTTTATTTTGGTTTTGGGTGGCATGATTGATAATGAACTTATCATAATACTTGATTCGGTTTGGATATCTAGCGAGGGTGCAGGGACTTTTCTTTTGTTCTTGAAAAGGGTGTCACACATTAATCATGTGCTTGAGAGATATTTAGTATTGATTCAAGTCCAAAAAAATCCAAATATTTGACTAGCTTTTTCAAATAAGATCTTACAACCTTTTACATGCATAACAATATTTTTATTTTTAATAACTAGTCGAAAACTCGCACATTACATAGGATGGATAATTATGGCCTATAATTATTAAATTTTTTAATAATAAATATTCATAATAGATATTTTTTAATTTTTTAATATTTTATTTTATTTTACTTATTTATTATATATATTATATATATTATATTATTTTATAAAATAATATTTTTTTTTCTTCCTTCCTGTCCTCATATCTTCTATAAGTCCGTCGGTACCGCCACATCCTCTTGTCGCCCCACCACGGCTTTTTTTCTCTCGGCAAACGTCGATCCCGATCGCACCCCCATCCTCTTTTTTTTCTCATACCTTCTCTGCGTCCACTGGTGCCACCCGATCCCCTATCGCTCCACCACCGCTCTTTTTCTCTCTCAACAAATGTCGATCCCGATCGCATCCCCCGATGCCCCTGTTGGCATCGCTGCCTCCAGTGCCACTACTGAAGGAAGAAAAAGAAGCTCTCTCTTCTTTTTTTTTCTTCCTTTTTGTTCTTTTTCTCTTCTTTTTTTCTTTTTTTTATAAAATAATATATTATTATTATTATTATTTTCTTCCTTTTTGTTCTCATACCTTCTCCATGCCTGTCGATGTTGCCTCATCATGGCTTCCTTTCTCTCTCGATAAATGTCGATCTTGATCACACCCTCATCCCCTCCTTTTCATACTTTCTCCATGCCCACCGATGTCGCCCCATCCCCCTAACGCCCCACCACCGCTCTCATTCTCTCTCAGCAAATGCTGATCCCAATCACACCCCTTGGTGCCCCTATCAGTACCGCTGTCCCAGGCGCCATCATTGAAGGAAAAGAGAGAAACTTTCTTTTCTTTTCTTTTTCTTTTGATAAGTTTTAGATCAAAAAAAAATAGCACGCATTTTTTCTCGGTTCCTTGCCTGCTAAATACTCAAAACACCACGATTCTTAATTCTTTGTATCATCCAAAAAAACTAATTGAACACCAAAATAATAATAATAAAAAAAATTAAAAAAAATATTTAGAAAAGATACTATCAAACTCATATTTCTTTTAAAGGACGAAAGGGCTTAGTTCCACCGCCCATCCTCTTGCTTGCCTATGGTGCCCTCGCTACTATGCCCCCAACCAAGAGAGATAGAAATTCGAAAGAAGGGGTATGGAGAACAAAAAGCAGCATACTTCATCATTAGTATCTTGTAATTAACTTTTAAAAGGTATTAAATATAGAGATTTAGCTTTCAAATCGATGGAGTATGGTCCTCTATTTGCGGATAATTTATTAGATTTGATCTAGTATTATCCGATGGATTGATTTAGATATCGAAACATATTATTATTAAAAAATAATAAAAAAATTATTTAAAAAAATAAGTTAGTATATTATTATTCTTAAAATTAAAAAATGATATATTATCTTTTTAAAATAATAATAAATTAATATTTATTTAAAAAATATTATTATGTTTATAATATTTTATTTTTTAAATAATATTTTTTTAAAAAAATATTATTTTCATCTCTTATACCTCTCCTACTTTTATGTTTAAAATATATTTTTTTTATTTTTAAAATACTACTTTATTATTATTTAAAAATAATATTTTAAATTATTATTAATAATAAAATAGTAATATTTTTTTTCTTTTTCTTCTTAAATATTTTTTTCTTTTCTTTTTTCTTTCTTTGTTTCTTACCCCCCTCCCTTTCCTGTTCCTCCCGTGGCCTTCCGCCCCCACCCCCCGCCCACCCCAGTCACATGAGGCCAAGGCCATCCTCACCGTTTCACCATGGCACTGCCTATGTTTTGTGCCACACCACCATCCGCAAACCACCAAATTTTTTCATCTTTCGACTCCGACACCACCACCCCCTTCCATCTTTTGATCCGACACCCAACCCTCCATCCCTTCCTTGGTTCCAGCGCCGCCACCCCCTTGGCCTCCCCTCCCTAGATCCTAGCGCCTCCCATGCTTGCCCAGCTGGTGTAACCAACCCTGCACCCGCCCCCACTACATGAGGCCCAGACGTGGAGCTTCTGCAGCTCTTCGAGCCAGGTGTCTCCAACCCTGACCCGATACCCCCACCGTCGATCTTCCAATCAGAGGCAGAGAAGCGGCATTCGAAATTGCAATACCATTCCTTACAGCCCTTCGAACCTCGTGATGGAGCTCCGCGATGCAAAGCTTCCATAGCTCCTCGAGCTAGGGGATCTCCAACCCCAGCTTGCCACCCTCGTCGCTGAGCTTCTCATCAGAGGTGGAGAAGCGGTGCTCAAGATCATGGTATCGTTCATTACAGTCCTCCAGCGTGAGGGAGAGAAGCGGCACTCGAGATCGCGATACCGTTCCTTACAATCCTTCGAACCTCTCGACGGAGCTCCACGATGCCAAGCTTCCATAGCTCCTTGAGCCAGGGGATCTCCAACCCCAACCCGCCACTCCACCGCCGATCTTTCCACTAGAGGTGGAGAAGCAGCACTCGAGATTGCAATGCCATTTCTTACAACCCTTTGGCATGAGGAGAAACCCTTCTCCCTCTTCGCCGAAAGATGGGAGGCTTAGTGCGTCCGAAAAACTCGATTCCACGTAACACAACTAAAGTCAACATAGAGGTGGCAATATCATAATACTCCTCCACAAAGTATTATATATATATATATATATATATATATATATATATGATGATGATGATAACTTATTTTAATTTATATTTTTAATCTATTAGTCTTTCTAATTATAAAAGCTTCATTCTAATTAAAAAGAGTTTTGAGTAAAACTTCTAATTAAAGAAAGTAAATAAAAACAATTATTTCAGAAGAATTCTAAGATACATGCATATATTGTTTGCATGACGGGACTAGGGAAGAGTGGTCGTTAACTTTGGATTCACGATATGTCATTCTTTATTTTTTATAATTTCTTCTAGGATGTTTCTTTAGAGAGGATATAGCTTTTTATCTAGTATTGATTTAATATGCAAAGAGATATACGAGAGATCAAGAGAATTGTATAAAATCAGCTAGTATAAGGGTGGAGAAATATTTCTTATTCCTTTAAATATTTCTTTTTTATTTATCTGAATATTTCCTGAACAAACTTTCCACATCAAATTACAAAGCAAATAAAAAAGCAATAGCCCATGCTCCAATGATTCCAATAGCGTGGCTCAGACAATAGCTTTCACCATTATAATTAATGATTTCTCTTGTTCAAAATATAAGTAAAAATAAAATAAAATTAAAAACAATGATTTCCCGTCACTTTCTATAGCTAAAATATGAAGAAAAAAAAAAAAAAAAAATCTCATCACTTTCTATGGCTACGAAGACCTCCCAAAATATAACGCCATCCTTCAGTCAACCTGCCGCGCCCGTAACTGGAAGCTGTGTCATTTTTGCTGTCAAGGTTTTGCATGTCAACTAGAAGCCATTCATGGTTTGTTGCAGTAAACATACTCTCTTCCATTGCATCATTATCTTCAGATTCAACGAATCGAACCGAGTCATCATCATGCCCTTCCAAACTACGGAAGGCTTTTGAATTCAGTTCACCACCAATCGCCTCAGTTCCATTTTCCCTGGTCTCTTCTTCGTCACTGTTGCTGTCATTGTTTGAAACATGTTTAGACCAAATAGTTACCATCACTGCTCTCATCATCCTGATACTTGTTACTAGAGTCTTCTTCAGCACTCCTTTTAAACGCTTCAATGTCATATTCCTCGTATTCACTTAAGCCTTTGCCATTGCTACTCTCCTCAACCGCAAAATTATTAGTACCGCTCTCATTAGTTTCATCTTCTTTCCATTCTCTACTTATGTTACCACTCTCATGATCCTTATCTGGACCCAAGTCAATACACTCACTTCCACAATTTTCATCATGCTCATCACCATGATTACCAAGTTCATCGTCCAAGTAAGATTCAGCAGAGTCCTCAATCAAATAAATAGCAAAAATTATGCGCAAAATCATTAATTCCAACATGATATCGGTAAAGATCAGTCTCAAGATGAGGTATCCCATGTCATGATCCTCACCTTGGCTCAAATCATCACTTCCAGTGTCATGATCATCACCTTGGCTCAAATCATCACTTCCAAGATCCCCATATTCCCCATCATCAAAATCTCCAAAAATAATATTCAAGTCAGATTCAAACATGCTCATCGGCAGGAACTTGCGGAGAAGAGAAACCGTACTCAAGAAGATATATATAATATATACGCCCAAGTCTTCTATACCTTTTTCCATTGCAACCATGGCTTTCTCTTTAAAAGTTTGCATGCTGCAGTGCTCGACAAAATGACTGGCTAATAGCCGACCACCCTCCCAGGTCCACTGAAATACCCGACGTAGGTATCTTCTGCTTGCGATGATTGTTGCATCCATGGCTTCGCAAAGCTTCCACAAAGAAGACCTTGGGCTGGAATGAACAAGAAATTAGCTTTTGGGGAGGAATAATAGACACAGAGACAAGAATTTATAGAGGGTAGTTGGTATTCTGAATGAGTTTGTAAGTAATTAGAATCGGAAAAACAGCTAAATTTGAGTAGGAGACGGATTATGTAACGCAAGTCCAATTCGTTTGATGATTGTTTCTAAATTCCTCAAGTCCAATTCGTAGAACCAACCAAACGGGTCTTGGAGAAATTTGGATATATACAGACTTCTTAATTCGTTCTACTAGCATATTCTCGGGGGAAATAAGTAAGAGAGAGAGAGAGAGAGAGAGAGGAAAAAAATGAAAAAAAGGTTTGTTTTATGATTGTTGGATAATATGAGCTTTATTTTGATCAATTGGATAGCAGGTTAGTCAGCCACCAAAAATAAGATAAGGCGCGGGGTTAGCATGAGCGGGTTTCAAAGATACCAGACACGATAGTTGGTTTGATAGGCTGCTGGAGCACTAGGACGGTTCAAGTCCTCCCCTCTCTTTTTTTTTTTTTTTCTTCGTCAAAACAGGGGAAGTGGGTTGGTCCATGGCCAAGATTGTGGTGGTCCGGATAGGTGGCAGTGGTGGGCAGAAAATAGTGGCAGGCGACAGGCAGTGAACAGCCGGCGGGAAATCAAAGGAAAGAAACTCGAAAAAATAGAGAATCCGAGCGGCCTTTTCTTGGTTTCGGCCGTTGCCGCTCAGAAGTGTCATAGGGATGCCGGGGTACTCGACCAGGGGTCCGGCGACAAGAGATGGAAGTGCCGGTAGCCGGTAAAAGGGAGAGAAATATTCTTGGTTGATTTCCGGCGAAATCGAAGCCGGCAACAGTGACTAAGGCCGTGGGAAGAAAGGAAACTAAAAGGTAATTAAGGAAGTTCGGGGCTTACCTTGGACTCCGGCGCCGTCTTCGACCTTGATGGGAAGCCGGCATCGAGAAGGAGGGAGAAAAGAAACGCGATGATCGTCGGTGGAGGGCCATATAGAAGAGGGGTCCTATTTGTAGAGGTTCCACCGGAGTCCAGCATTCGTAGGAGTTCCTCTCCGTTCCAAAGTCGTCGGAGAAGTAAAATATGCTCAAGATATGAACAATGCAGCATATAGCGGGGAAAAGAAGTCTACGCGTATACTACTCTACATTGCAGTGGAGTTTGCATCCGAACGGGAGAGAAACACTTCTAACTATTGGTAGAAATTTGACCAGTAACCGGACCAAAGTAGAGATTGTAGCAGAGTTTAAGTGGGAGAGAGGCTTGTAGCCTGTCTCTCTCCGGTTCAAATTGTTCGGCTACGATCTTGCTTTCCCAGGCGTATCGCTACGTGGAGCGGTGACCAGCGAACCGGACAAGATGGGATAACCAAACCGGTTCCGTCTCAACACAAGCCTGGATGAGGCTTACTTTTGGCCCCTAACATTGTGCAAGACCACGATTCCAATTTGATGGACTTCTTCGATTTGAAAGCAAACTGAGCTCTAATAAGCTGAGCATAATATTAAGAATGAAGAATGATTTTGTTATTGCCCTGAAAAAAAAATTGATTTTGATTGTTAATAAGCCAAGTCTTAACAAAGTTAGTCCTAAGATTTGAGTTTACTTGGCCTGTTTGAGGAACTGCAAAATGGGCCCAAGTAATGCCGGTAACTGGGTTAGCATGTTGGTGCTTGGATCTAGGATGTTTGTGTAGCTCATGCTGAAATTAAGTCTATTCGCTTAAAATTTATTTTATTTTTTTAAAATTAAAATATTTTTTAAAAAATTTTTGCAACTTATTTCTTAAAAAAAAAAATAAAAAAAAGAAAAAAATTATTGTAAATCACAGCAGTCGCTGCAGAAGAAGGCGGCAAGAGCGAAGAGGCAGAAGGCGGCTGAGGCGAGAGAGAGGAGGCGGTCGGACGTTAGTCCGGTACTGCGAGGAGGGGTGGCCGACGGTGCTGGAGGGAAGGGGGACGTAGGCAATGGAGAGTGAGGTGGAGGACTCGAGGTGGGCGGAGCCGGGTGTGGCGTGGACGATGGATGCGGTGCGGATGGTGGTGAGGGGTGGTGCAGACAGCCATGACCTGAGCCTCACGCAGCAGGAGCTTGGGATGGGATGGGGGGAGGCCTCCTCCACCCTATGGAGGGCGGGGCCGTGGAGGGTGCGGGAGGCGGTCGCGCGGGGTGGAGGTGGCGCAAGAGGTGCTGGGAGCCGAGGAGGGGAAGCGAAGGAGGTTGGTGGCACCAGAGCCGAAGGAGGGGATGGAAGGGGGTTAGTGGTGTTGGAGCCGGAAGAGGGGAAGGGAGGGGGTTCGATGGCAGCGAATGCGGCATAGACGATGGTGGGGCAGCGCGGACTGCCATGACTTGGGCCTCATGCGGCGGGGGTGAGGGGTGGAGGGGGGGAGGCGATGGGAAGAAGGGAAGGAAAGGGAAGGGGAGGTGGGGGGGTGGAAGAAAGAAAAAAGAAGAAAATATTTGAAAAGAAAAGAAAAAATATTATTTTATTATTAATAATAATTTAAAATATTATTTTTAAATAATAATAAAGTTATATTTCAAAAAATTAAAAAATTAATATTTTAAAAATAAAATTAGAGGAGGGATAAGAGACAAAAATAATACTTTTTTAAAAATATTATTTTAAAAAATAAAATATTATAAAATAATAATAATATTTTTAAAAATACTAATTTATTATTATTTTAAAAGATAACATATTATTTTCTTAATTTTAAAAAAATAATAAATTACTAATTTATTTTTCTCAAATAATATTTTTATTTTTTTAAAAATAATAAAAAGTAGTATTTTAAAAATTAGAAAAATAATCTTTTAAAAATAAAAGTAAGGGAGGGATAAGAGAAGTCATGTGCAAACTTGATGGTGAGTCAGTCATTCTTTGCAATGGATTGATAAGATAATGAAAATTATTAAGCCGTTACATGAGGTGTTTTAGATCATAGACAGTAAAAAAAAATCTTCAGATGTATTGAGGGATAAACCTTGCTCCCATCGAAGTCCAGTCTGATGCTTAGCCTAATGTAACTGGTAATCACAGAAGAGCTTCGATCAAAAATTCTTCCTCTTGGGACTTCTCCAGTGGCCGAACTTCCTTCGGACCCCTTCAATAGTCGAACCCCTTCCGGATTCCTCTAGTAGCGGAACTTCCTTCGGACTCCTCCAGCAGCCGAACTCTTTTCCGAATTTCTCCAATGGTTGAACTCCCTTCGAACCCTTTCAGCAGTCGAATCCCTTTTGGACTCCTCCAGCAGTCAAACTTCTTTCGAACTTCTCCAATGACCGAACTCCTTCCAAACTCCTTCAGCGGTCGAATCTCTTTCGGACTCCTTCAGCGATCGAACTTCCATCGAATCCCTTCAACAGTCGAATCCCTTTCAGACTCCTCCAACGGCCAAACTCTTTGTAGTCATCCAGGAAGGTCTCTGCACGAGTCCGGTCCCATACACGACATGAACCGATCTATACCCAGACTACCTCAAAGGAGTCCGAACTTCTCTAAAATTGATATAGCTCAAAGATCATCACCAACCGACGCCTACCCCTTCGAACTTTGATTATCAAATCTCAAATGGACCGGTACCTTGCGACAACAAATACTATTCTCCATAACAAACTCTACATGGCTTCGAGTGGTCCACTACCCGATAGTTATGGCTGTCACTATCAGTTTGTTATAGGCTCCATCTATAAAAGGGATTTTTTAGATACGTTTTCTCTAGGCTCTCTTCTTCTTTCCAAAATTTTGCAACTTTCTTGACTGAACACTCCATTTCTATTGGTCGAAAAAGCTAACTTGACAGTCGGAGAGTCTTGCTAGAGCCACCACCCCGGGCTCTGGACGAGACTTATTTTGTAGGTCATCAGCGGCGACCTCGTCTTCTCCGACTCTAGCATTTCTCCAGGAGCAACCAGATTTCGCACCAATAGAATTGATGCTAGAGGAAGGACCCTCTTTTCCAGAGATTCTCTTATTTTTAAAGGAGTGCTCAGCAGCGATCTCTCTTTTTCCTCTCTAGAGTTCTTTTCGAAAAAAATGCCTTTCCAGAAAAGTTTTGACCCGAATGGTTAATGGCCTCTACAGCTAGATCCCATCCAGATCTATTCACTCTCAACTTTCAGCTTTCCGGCAACTCAAGCTCCACCTGCAGCTCATGGTGGATACGGAGCAGTTCAACCTAGCTGGTCCAACAGGTTCGTGGTCTCACGGAGGCGGTGTAGGCCATGTATTAGCAGGCTTCGATGCCAATTCAATCAGAGTAGGCTTCTTTGAAGCCTCATGATCCGATCTAGGGATGACCGACTTGGACTAGTCGATCGATGACCTTCCGAAAAAGAAAAGCATAGAGAGCCAAGAGCCCATGTTCTGATCATGACTCTACCCTTGGGGAGCTTTGCCCCCGTTCAGTTAAAAGATCTTAAGAATCTACGATCGAGAGGATCTAGATCGAAAACTATAAGAGATGAACCGACAAATCGAGCAACTCCACCATGCTCCCTCCTTTCATGGTAGTGACATCTGCACCGATCCTCCTTTCTCTCAGTGCATCATACAAGAACCAATTCCCCTCCAATCCGTTGAACTTCAAGCTCCCTCAATTCGAGAGCTTACAATAGGACCTCCAATCTCCCTCAATTTGATTGATCACCTGAAGGCCTTTCGGATGATGATGATGCTCTCCATGACGCACCAGATGCCATTCTCTATCGGGCCTTTCCATCCATCCTGAAGGGAGCTGTCCAGAAACTTGGTACTCGGCCCTCAAGCCGAATACCATCTTCTCTTTTGACCAGATGAGCCATTAGTTTGCGGCTCATTTTGTTAGTAGCCGACATCCCAGGTGGAGCTTGAAATTCCCTCATCAACATCAAGCAACAGCAATAGGAGGGAGAATCCATCCGAGCTTTTGTTAATTGATTTAATTCTGCACGTTGGAGGTCCAAAATCTTGGACTAATCTATTACGATGGCTATGATAAAGGACCGCGCTAAAAGGTGGCCTTCAGAAGAATAATCTGCTGTTCTCCTTGGAGAAGAAGCATCCCAAGGAATTTTGCCGATATTTTAGCTCGGGCTGAAGGATATGCCCAAGCGAAAGAAGGCCTTCAAGGCCAAGGACAATGAAGTCCATTAGGAAAGCGGTGAATTAGTGAGTCGGACAGGCCCACTGAGGAAGGAAAGCCAGGAGAAGCTCGATCATACTTTCCAAACTCCTCCCTGAAGCGCAGGCGAAGCCCGAACTCCTCTCCTAGGCTCGAAAGTAGGAAAGCCTCGATAGAAGGGCACGTGCTGGGGTTCCCCCCTTCCGAAGGTTCCATAATTATGCCCCCCTCAATGCTCTAAAAATGCAAGTGCTGATGGATAATTAAGGAGCAGCTTATCCGAGGCCCGAAAGGATGTGCGCTTCCATCCTAGGCAGATGCAAACCAAACAAGTTCTACCTCTATCAATTATGACCATGGTCATGATACTTGAAGAATATATTTAGCTCCAAGATGAGATCGAAAAAGCTCGTCAGGCGAAGGCAGACTTGGCTGATTTCCTATAGGCATCGATCCTGAATGAATAGAAAGATCAGGCCAAGGGTCATTGCCACAACCAAAATCGTACAAAGAAAAGAGTAGTAGACGGATCAGCCACCCCCTTAGCATCATCAACACCATCTCTTAGGGGGACTTCGACGAAGGAGGAGGCTAGTAGGGTCAGCCGAGCCCGGAAAAGAGGCAGAAGAACTTGAAGAGCCCATCGCTTTCACTGACAAGGATGCTCAAGGAGTCTAGTTCCCACCATGACGATGCGATTGTAATCTCTTTAAACATTGCCGACTATGATGTGCGCCGTATTTTGGTAGATAATGTAAGCTCTACTTGATGTTTTATTTTATGATGCATTTCTCAAAAATGTTCCTTACTCAATAACTACTTGGAAACCTATGAACTCTCCCATTGGTAGGCTTCACTGACGATGCCGTGCCAGTTGAAGGGCATAATAACTTTGGCTGTGACTGCAGAGCAATGTCCCAAAACTGATTAAGGCACAGGTTGATTTTCTAGTCATGAAAGGCTCTATCTGCCTACAATGCTATTCTCGATTGAATCTGATCTGAACACACTCCGAGTAGTGGTATCAACTTATTATCTAAAGGTGAAGTTTCCAATGAACTACGGAATTGGAGAAGATTAGGAGAGACCAGACATTGGCAAGATGCTTGTTACTCCATTATCCCTATAGAAAAACATCCAATTCCAACCTTTGTCCTGTTGATGGGCTGGATGTTCGTGACAACCTTACTAGAGGAGCGAGGTGAGCCTATGGAGGATCTCATATCTATGCCCTTTAAATGATGGGAAGCGTGGAGCACACTGTGCACATTGGCTCCAACTTGAAGGGATGAGGTTTGAGGAGTGAACTCAGTCACTATCCTTCAGGAAAGAACACGGACGTCTTTGCCTAGGTTCCCAGCGGAATATGTCAAAAATTGATGCCGAGGTCATGAAACATCGACTTGGCTGTTGATCCTAAGTATCGATCCAGTAAAAGAGAAGATGCACAACCATGCTCCCAGAGAAGCCAGAAAGCAATTGCAGAAGAAAGTAAGGCAAGCTCCTCAAAGCTGGATTCATCTGAAAAAGTTAACTATCCGAACCTGCGGTCTCAAATATGGTTCTCATCAAAAAGGCAAATGATAAGTGGAGGATGTGTATAGAACTTCAAAAAGCTAAGCATAAAGCTTGTCCCAAAAGATAGCTATCCCTCTATTCCGAGGATTGATCAACTGATAGATGCAATCCTTGGGCCACGAGCTTCCTCACCTTCATGGATGTCCTTTTCTTGGCTATAACTAAATATGGAATGGCACCGGAGGATGAGGAGAAAACTACTTTTGTTACTGAACCATGGTCTTTACTATTATAGGGTTATGCCTTTTGGACTTAAGAATACAGGGGCAACATACCTACGCCTCAGTCAATAAGATCTTTAAGGAGCAGATCGAGCCACAACATGGAGGTGTATGTTGGATGACATGCTCGTCAAAAGCCGAGCTTCAATAAACCATATTGCCGACCTCAAAGAGACCTTCAGTGCACTCAAAAAATACAAGATGAAGCTGAAACCCGACCAAGTGCACCTTTGGTGCGATCTCAGAAAAGTTTCTTGAGTTTATGGTGTCAAGGCATGGGATTGAAGCAAATCCAGAGAAAATCTTGAGCTATTTAGGAGATGACTGCTTCAAAAACAATCAAAAAAGTTCAACGCATCTGACTGAAAAAAGTAGGCATTCCTAAATCGCTTCATCTCGAGATTGGTCGAGTGAATGCATGCCCTTCTTACTAAGTTCTCAAGCAACCAAAGAAATTTCTGCTGGAAACGATGGAGTGCCAACGGACGTTTGAGGAGCTCAAAAACTATCCTTGGCTCAACCCCCACTACTGGCAAAGCCTTGAATCCAAAGAAGAATTATTCTTGTACCTAGCAATCTCTCCGATAGCCTTGAGCAGCAGTCCTGGTCAAGGAGGAAGCAAAGATGCAGCGATCAGTCTACTACGTAAGTCAGGGTCCTGAAGGGATGTAGAGATCAGGTACTCTAAGTTAGAAAAATTGACTTACTATCTTCTAATTACTATCAGGAGACTCTCGACCTTACTTTCAGGGGCACACTATAACGGTCCTCACAGATCAACCAATAAAAGCAGTCCTTCATCGAACGGAATGCTTTCCAAAAGAATCACGAAAATAGGACAATCGAGCTCACAGGAGTTTGAGATCAATTATCGACCCTAGGCCATCGATCAAAGCTCAGATATTGATAGAATTTTATAGTAGAATATATCCATTTCAGATGAAGCCAAGCTTGAACAGAATGAGACCGACATTCCATGTGATTACAATCCGAGCCTCTCCGAAGAGAGTGCCAATCCTTTTCAAAGGTTTTTGAGGTCTCTGTATATGGATGGTTCATCCAACGCTGCTAGAGCAGGTGCACGAGGTTGGTCTTAGTCAACCTCCGAGGGAGTCATCGTCCGAATACGTGCTATGCTTCGAAATTTTCCTGCAACTAATAATGGGGCCGAATATGAAGCACTGATCGTTGGATTAAAAATAGCAAGAGAATTAAAAGTAGATCAGCTTCAAGTCTATAATGATTTTCAATTAGTGGTCGGCCAAGTTAGTGATAATGATGAAGCACAGAAAGAAAGTATGATGAAATACCTTGAGAAAGTAAAGAATTTGACTCCGATCTTTGACAGTTTTGGCATTCGATAGATTTTGAGGATAGAAAATACAAGAACTGATTTTCTCTCTAAATTAGCTATTTTAGCCCCAATCGAACTATCCAAAGAAGTATTTTTTGAAACTCTAAAATATCCAAGCTCAGAGGAATCATCGCTTATTCTGCAGATGGAGCTCGAGCTGAACTGGATTAATCCGTTAGTTGCCT
>QRFJ01000017.1:2773166-2833189 GCA_006176705.1 Cocos nucifera
GATTTGCACACCAAAGGGAACGACCCCTAGGTTATCCCCTTGTGCCAGGGGTCGATCTAGGGGTCTACCTCTGCTGTTCCAAAGGTAAAAAAATAGAACATGGAGTTTTATGGATTTTCTATCACAGAGGTTGACCCCTAGGTCGACCCCTGTGTAGGGAATGACCCCTACGATAGAAAATTTTCGCAATGGCTATTTTTTCATTCATTTTAGACCATATTTAATACATATTTAAAGTCCTTCAATGACTCTAAATCTATCTAGATTTCTCTCTAGCATCTATTGAAGATATAAAGGGTCTTAAAAGAAAAAAAAAGAGATGCAAGCATTCATTTCAGCCCTAAGTAAAAAGCATTCTTCAAGCAAAGAAACTTTCATTTCAAGTTCACCAACCCTCAAAAGCTTATTCAAGTCTTTAATAACTTTGAGAGAAATCAGAAAAGCTTCTTCCTTAATTGTGTAAAGAGTTTTTAACATTTTATTTGCTCATTAAAGGAACTAACTTTGTATTTTATTATCATTAACTCTTATACTCTGTTTTCATATTGTTTTAAGTTTTAGGAGTTCCAAAACTTGGAAAGATCTCTTCGAACCTTGAATCAGAGTATGTAGGATTGGCTTGTACCTAAAAAATAAGTGTGCTAGCTTGGGATAGCTAGGATTGGAGATTTTTAATGATTTATTTAGTTTGAATACGGTTAGTGGATTTAAATTTTCAAGTAGAAACTTGGAGAGTAGATGTAAGTATAAGGTTGGCATCGAACCACTATAAATCTTGCTTGTTTATGATGTACTTGTTCTTTCTCCATCTTTATTTTCTTAAATACTTGCTCTCTTACTATTTATCTTTTCATCTCACTTAAGTCACCCACCACATACAACTTGCATAACATTACATAATCTTTGTGGTTCTAAATTAGCTTTAAAATTTTAAAAACCTAATTCATCCCTCCTCTTAGGTTGCATATCTGGGCAATAAGTGATATTAGAGTAGGTGCTCTATTATTGGTTGTTGATTTAACCACCAAAAGCCAAAGATCTTAGCAATCTAAAATGAAATTTTTTTTTAATGTTGGATATTTTATAGATAGGCCTCCATTGTTTGATGGCTCAAATTATACTTATTAAAAATCTAGAATAAAAATATTTATTTAAGCACTTGACTATAATTTATGAAAAATTATAATCAATGGTCTACACACATCCAATGCATCAATTCAGGATAAAGAAATGATTTAAATGAATACTAAAGCAATGAATTTATTTTATTGTTCATTAGACAAATATTTTTAATATAATTTCTTCATGTAATTCAGTAAATCAAATATAAAAAAAATTATACACTACTTTTGAGGAAGCAAATCAAAGAGAAAAATATCAAGCTCCCAAGAAGAAAAGAAAACTTACCTCAACTCATGCCTTATGGTGCATGAGGATGAAAAGAAGAAGAAAAGAAAGAAATAAAAAAAAAGAAAGCATTGATTAAGCAGAAGCAAAGCAAAGAAGAGAAAAATAAGAAAGAGGAGGAATGTATAGAAAGTTGTTGCCTTATGGCTCAAAATGATGAGATATATCATGAACATTTCTCTAAATTTATTTTTAATGAATTATATGAAGTCTTTAATGAGTTAATGGATAAATACAAAAAGATAAGGCTATAGAATAAAGAACTTAAAAAATTTAATCTATCTTTGGTTGAAGAGAAAAATAAAATTTTGAGTGAAAAAAGATCTATTAAAAAATATAAAAATATGATAAAAAAAGATTTCTTGAAACAAATTAATTTTTTAACTAAAAAAAAGAATTGATTAAATCTGAAAATTTGTTAGTTAAAAAAAATACTGAGCTTAAGAAGAAAAATAATATTTAAAAATCTTTTCTAAAAAAAATGAGATAATTTTAAATGAAAAATTAATTTTAACTCAAGAAAATCTAAATCTAAGAATTGAAATTGCTAAGTTAAAATCTATGGTAGAAAACTTCACTCTTAGCTCAAATAAACTTCAAATGATACTTGAAAATCAAAAGACCATTTATGATAAAGCTGGCCTAAGCTATAATCCTCTTAAGAAATAAAAATTTCTGAAAAACATCTTTGTGAACTCATCAAGCAACAAGTTTTCAAATATTACTTGCTTTAAATATGAAAAAATAGGACATAAATTCTATACATGTTTTTTTGGTAAATCTGAAAATTCAAATATGAAGAAGATTTAGATTCCAAAAAGAACCATGAGCTTTAATCTTCATAGACCCAAGATGACTTGGGTACCAAAAACTAGTAAATGATTTTATGGGTACACCAAGGATCCAATGAAATAAAATGAGAAAATACTTGTAGTTAGATGCCTTGGAAATGGACTTGGATGGATAATAATATCGATAAAATTTAAATTTTTCTCACATCATACCATCAATATTTATTTGATTAATTTTATTAATTTTAATGATCTATCATTATGATTTTATATTATGATTACTTGCTTGAAATTCTTTTCATATGTTAGTAAGATTAGTATGATTGATTGATTTTGATGATTTAAATATTTTATTTTTAAAAAATCAATATGCTCTCCTCTAAATATCATGTTATGATATAAATTAAAACTATCTTAAAATTTAACATGATATAATAACATTTTCATATCAATTTTGTAATTGATAAAAGTTAAATTAAAAGATTCTTAATTGGATATGATTATTTTTGAATTACTAAATATACATGCAAAATTGATTTTTGGCATTCCCCCATAAGTTGCTTAAATATTAAAATTTCTCAAAATTTTGCATGATCTAAGTACTCGAAGATAAAACATCTATTCATAAAGCTCAAGTGCTTGATGTGTTGAATTACATTGCATATTAGCTTATCCCTAAGGATTTGAAATTTCATAATTCAACTAAAACTCATAGAGCCTATATCTAGATTTTCTTTTACATGAGTTCCTTGATAATCTTGCCCCTATGATTGATTAATTCTTGATCCTCCAATTTGACTTAAATATTCTTCTTGATCATCGATTTGATTGCCTATTGATTCTTATTCAACTTGATTAAATTTTCTTAAATTAAAAACTACTTGAACTATTTTCTGCTTTAAGAAGCCAACTCTTGATTTAGTAGGAGTTATCCCCTTTTTTCTAGAATTAGTTCTCCTGTTTAAAAATATTCCAAGGCTCTATCATTCTACTATTAATTTTCTTAAGCCATAATTCTTTTCAAACCCCTCTCCTACTAAAATCAGATCTTTTCGCTCCATTTCTATTTTAATCTTATAGTCCTTATTTTTCAATGGCACCTTGGAAGCATTTTATCCAAAGAAAGAGAGAAGTCTAGTTTTCAAAATGAAAGATGTGCAGATTGAGATAAATATTGATAGCATTGGATGCATGCTACATATATACAAATCAGTAGGAGCATCTTAGATTATCTTAAGCAACTACACATTTAAGATTTGCATTTGATTGAGGTAATGATTAAGGGTATTGAGGATATCAGCTCTCATGCTATAGCAGATGATGATGATGAGACTTCTACAACAGAGCTTATTGCAGCATATATCAGAACAAGGAGCAAGCAGAGCAGCATAAATAAATAGTAATAGTTTTACTTTCATAGACCAGCCATCCAGATACTAGCTCATGATTATCTGATAGACTGGATAAGGATGCATTTGTTGAGAGACTCTTCATCAAAATCATAGCGTCAGTCTGTGCAGAGCTTTAGAGGTACATATCAGAGGCACACTAGATGAGATAAGATCAGATAGAGGCATTATCATTGATCAAAAATGAGTTAGCTTGAAAGATTGATTCAAGCACTCACTGTAGTGAGGAAGAATGTTCACTACTAGATCCAGTTATTTGGAGATATTAGACTACACTCTTCTTCTACCTAGCTTAGACCTACATCTTAGGATTATCCTGATATATACTTACTTAAGATGCTAGAATTTTTTTCCATAGCTTTAGTGATCATTTCAATCTATTTTTGACATCTATATAGGATATAGCTCTCATACATTTTGCATGCTTTCATAATTTTATCTTTGTAATCACCATTGGCTAATCAATAAAAATTTTATCTTTTATAAAAATTTAATATGTTTAATATTATTTGTTTGACTCAATATGTGCTTTGCTTGTAAAATAAAGAAACAAAAATGATTGCTTGATTAAATTAATTAAATATGCCTGATTTGAAAGAAATAGGGGGAGAGTTAAGAAAAAATAATTTTTCAACATAGGAAGGGAGTTAAGAAAATCACGTTTTCTAGCATTTGTTATGAAAAAAATTGAATTGAATAAGAAAAAATATTATTAAAATATTAAAAGTAAAATTAATTTGATCTATTTATGCACTCGTGTTATTCTAGTTATTTGATTTATTTTAGAGAAATTATTTCTATTTTACATTTTTATTCAATTATACTTTGCATGGTTTGATACTATTATAATTTTTAATAATTAATTGATATCAAGCTTAATATTAAAAAATATTTTACCCCAAATAAAAATTCTAGATAAATAATTTTTTAATCTCATGTAAAATCATTAATAGGCACTTATTTATTGCTTGACTTGTTGGTTCACTTATACTTGTGCTTTCATGTGATCTTGTTTATTCATGTTTTGTATTGGTATCAAGAAATTCATCCTTAAGTAAAGTTTCATAATTGGTATCAAACACATTTTTTTCTATCTTACACTTTCTTGCTTTTTTTCGGTAAAAAGAAAAGAATATTTTATTTTGAATCTAATTTTGTATAGCTTATATGATATCTTTTGAGATAAATTTAAATAATTTTATACATTTTCTAAACTAAATTGAATGATATTTCTTAAGAAAAGAAAGCTCTAAATTTAAATAGTAAATCTCTCTATGATTTATTTGCATAGTTTATTAGTATCAATTCAAAATGACTTATCAAAATAATTTGATTTGAACTTAATAAATTTATCTTTTTTTATCAAAAAAACTAAAATAATTGGCATCAGATTTTATTGCCTTGCACTCCATCTTTTGACAAAAAAAAATAAAGAAAAAAAAGAATGCTTTGTCTTAAATCTAAGTTTGCACAGCCATATTTTAGTATGATAATATTTGAGATAAATTATAAATATTTAATATCTTTTCTAAAATCAATGTATAATATTTCTTAAAAAAATATTTTTTTTAAAAATAATTAATAAAAATATTAAATTAAATAAATCTCTTTGTGATAATATATCTAAATTTTTAATTTTAAAAGAATCTTTTTATCTTGGATTTTTAAAGCTTAAAGCTATTCCTTAGCTAAATTTGAGAAGCATTTCTTTTTGAATCTACAGTTTTGAGAAAAAAAAATATAGTACTGAAATTATACTTTCTAAATAAGAAAAAAATATTTTTTAAACTAAATCTTATTCTATTTTTGGTTGAGTTGTGCCAAAAAAAATAATTTTTGTAAATTGAAAAAGAAATTACTTATATTACTTAATTTGTTCATCTTTGATTTAAGTATTTATATATTTTTTGACTTATCAATTCATATTTTAATTGATTTAATTATGTCATCATTTTTTAATGATCAATGAATATTTTAAAAATACTTTACATCAATTGATAATTTTGATGTTGTCATGATTGAAGACATCCTATTGTAAATATTCTATTTTAAAATTAATAAAAATAAAATTTTTATAAAAAAATTTACATGATTATGATTGATTATTTGATTGATGGTTGATTATTTAAAACTCAATATGCTTACTTTAAAATAAGTGTAATAAAGAAAGAAAATACTAAAGAAAATAATTGATCTTAAAAGATTATTTAATTAAAAATATCTTTATTTGCAAAAGTAAAGAAAAAATTTATTTAAGATGAATTAATTATAAAATTGGTATCAATCAAATTTGAAAATCTATGCTTAAAAGTCAAATTAGTATTAGTTAAAGATTAAAGTGGTATCAATTAATGGTACTTCACTTAAAAAAAAAAAAAAATTTAAAAATATCATGTGATAAATTTTATGGTATTCACTTTTGAAAATAGGAGAGATATTTGCTGTAAATTAGTATTAAAAATATCGATATTAGTCTCAAATTTTCAATCATTTATCTTATAATTTTCTTAAATTTATACTTTATTTCAATTGAATTCAAACTCTCAATCAAATATTTTATAGTCTTTTTAATTCGTGCTTTCATGTATTTATTCAATTTGATTTACTTGATTTAAAGTACTACTAATTTAAAGTAGTATCAGACAAACAAATTATTCTCAAATATTGAAACTTACTTAAAGTGGTATCATTTATTTATTGATTTTATAATTTAATTTATCTAAACATTCTTGATATTCTTAGAGTTGAATTGAATTGAAAACTCTTTTTACTCCTAGAAATAAATTTATAAAATTTTTAATATACAATGTAAGATCTTATAAAATTATTTTTAGCTTTGATACTATCTTTCATACTCTTTTGATACATACATTTTCAAAGTTTAATTGATTAAAACTTCTTGAGAAAAGTAAAGAATAAATATTAAAATTAATGTCAATTTTTTTTATTATATTTATTTTATTTAAAAAAAATATTTTTTAATATTAAAATAAAAATCTAAATTGATGGTATCAAATAGAAATTTGACATCGAACCTACTTTTCTTAGTATTAAATGTGCTGAAATATCTTGAAAAGCTCTATCCCTCAATATTGACATGAAAAATTTGAATTAAAACTTTTTAGAAAGAAAGAGAGTGATATGAATACAAATTTGATATCAAGCATACTTATTTTCATATTAAATATTCTATAAAATTTAAATTTAATATCCTCTTGAAATTAAATCAAAATTTTTTGAATTTGATATATATTTTTTAAATTTTAATTGATTTTGATGATATATTTCAATGATTTGTTTGATGCATTAATAAAAAAATATTATACTTGATTTTTTTTGTTCAAAATTTTGAAAAGCTCTATTCCTCTTAAAGCTTAAAAATATATTTAAAAATTTGATTATAAAAGTTATAATCATTTAATAAGGAGGAGAGCCTTTGATATTTGAATTCAAGCAAATTTTTGAAAGAAAAGCGATATTTTAAGCATATTTTAAATCCAAAGATAAGTTTTAAAAAGGAAAATGATTTATTTGACTTTATTTTTTGAATTTAATACATCTCTTATTTGATGCACTTCTATATCTTATTGATTTTGATGATTTTCTTAATCCTTTCCATAAGCATTTTAATAATTATCAAAAATAAAAAAAAGAATATTGAGTTTATGTTTAATGAATTGATGCTTAAAATACTCAATAATTTAATGCTTGAAATCTTAATACTCATTTATTTAAATTGAGACATTATAGTATAATGAGTATATGAAAAATATGCAATGAACTAAAGATAAATTGAGAATATTCATGAAGTATGCATTTATATGTTTAGTCAATTACTTCATGACATATATTGGCTTATTTTGATTGTATATGGTGCTTATTTTGTATGACTTACTATTTCTATTTCTGAAATCTTTATATAAACTTCATGTCGCATCTTTATGTATTCTGACTAGAACTATTTATTTGATGTATAACTCCTATAACTCTTATGTATTTTCAATATTGATATTTTATTCTATCATAAAAGAGGAAGTAAATTTTTATTTTAAATAAGAAAAAAGTAGTTTTTAATTGATGATGTCAAAAAATAAGAGTAAATATATTATTTGGTATAAGCAATAATTATTAATTGATGATGTTAAAATTATGTGCTTGATGATTGATGAAGTTAAAATTACATGCTTGATGATTGGTAATTTTTTTTATATAGCCCCTAACCTCTCTTCTAAAAGAACTAAGTTATTTTATAGAAACTGAGGTTTATACTATAATTTCTCTATCCTTTATGGTAATAAGGTACTATGATCACCTACCTATAGGCATTGACATTATGTCATGATATTATAAAGCTCATGCCTTAAAAATTTGCATCAATTGAATATATCTATATATTATCTTAATTTTAAACTCAAAATTCTTAATGGTACTATTTTTTTTAATATTCTATGCATGTCTTATTTTACTTATACGTAAATATTTTATCATCATCAGAAAGGAAGAGATTGTTGCTCCAAGAATTGATTTTGATGATTACAAAATATTTAAACGAGATACTAATGATTTTGGCTTGAAAAAAGATTTATTATATTTTAGAAGCAAAATTATAAATTTTATAAAGTTGAAAAAAATATATTTCGAAAGTCTCAATAGCAAGCCTAGAAGATTTTTTATCTATTGAACGTAGTTTTATAAATTTTGGATGCATAATTTAGAAGAAAATCAGAAAGAAAGATGACGAGGAGCAAAATCATAAATTTTATAAAGTTGGAGAAAATCTATTTCGAAAGCCTCAAGAGCAAGAATAGAAGATTTATGATCTATTGGAGGTAATTTCATATTTTTAGATGTATATTTTAAAAAAAAATTAAGTTTGAAGAAAATGGTCGACCCCTAGATCGATCCCTGTCAAATGAGCTGAAGAAAAATTCATCACAGGGGATGACCCCTAGGTCATCTTCTATGCTAGGGGTCGACCTCTGCTGTTCCAAAGACAAACAAAATAGAATATAGAATTTTTTGGGATTTCTGTCACAGAGGTCGACCCCTAGGTCGACTCCTGTGCAGGGGATGACCTAGGGGTTGACCCCTGTGATGAAAAATTTTTGCAATGACTTTTTTTCATCCATTTTGGATCATATTTAATGCATATTAAAAGTCCTCTAATGGTGCTAAACCTGTCCAAATTTTTTTCTAGCATCTATTGAAGATATAAAGGCTCTTAAAGAAGAAAAAAAAAGGAAATTCAAGTATTCATTTCAGTCCTAAGCAAAAAGTCCTCCTACTAGGCCATGGAGTGGCACGAGCAAAATTCAAAATGCAAGAGCATGCGAAAGAGGCTGAGCGAAGATGGGATGGTCGAGATGGGAGATGTTGGTGATAGTAGGAAGGGAACCGGATAGGAGGCAAGGAAGGAGAAAGGAGGGATAGTGGTGGTGCCAGAGGGTGCAATCGAGATTAGCATTTGTCGAGAGAGAAGAAGAGCATTGGTGAGACGGTAGAGGGTGGGGTGGCACTGATGGGTGTGTAGAAGGTATGAGAAGAAGAGAGAGGATGAGGGTGCGATGGGGATCGGGATTTGCCAAGAGAAAAGGAGAGCCATGGTGGGATGGTAGGTGCGGAGAAGGTATGAGAACAGAAAGAAAGAAGAAAAAATAATAAAATATTATTTTATAAAATAATAAATAAATATAATATATAATAAATAAAATAAAATATTAAAAAAACTAAAAATATTTATTATGAAAGAATTTTAATAATTATAGTCCATAATTATCCATCTAGCGCAACATGCGAGTCTTTGACTAGTTAGTCAATAATATAAATGATAAAACATTTTAGCTAAAATAAAAGCAAAGGAAAACTGAGTATATGTCTTAACTTGCCAAGCAAAAATATCGAATACACAAAGCAAATTGGAGCAACCAAAGAAAAAAAAAATTTAGAGCAACCAGACTCTAAATTAATCTTACTAGATGCTAAGACTCTATATTACACCAATCTTATCAAACTCTAAGACTATAGATTAGAAATCTTTGAACTAGCAATTTTTTCTATAGTTGCCGGGACCTTCGAGAATGTTAAGCCATCCTTTCACTGATTGATCAGAAGCAAGACCATAATCTACTGGATTGGTGTTTTCAAACTCTTGATTATCTACTAATAACCATTCGTTGGTCAGTGTAGTTATGTTTGTCTTGTTTGATGTCTCATTGTAGCTAAATGTTACAACCAATTGAACTGAATAATCCTCATTCCCTTCCAAGCTTGCACCATCTTTTGATCTAGGAAGCTGCCCATCTTTTGTATTCAGTTCATCACCCATTGCCTCAAATGTATAATCTTTGGTAGTCTCTCTAGTCTCGACCTCCTTGCTACTGCTATTATCATAATCAGTAGCCGGTCGGCTATTTTCATGGTTGAATGAATAATCCTCAATCGCCTCTAAACTTGCACCATCATTTGAGCTTGCAAGTTGCTCATCCTCTATATTCAAGTCATGACCCAGTGACTTGGCCACATCTCTCTTGGTTGTTTCTCCAGTTTCCTCCTTGCTATTGCTACTATCATCATAATTGGTATCAAATTGACTATTCTCATAATTCATTGAATCATCCTCATGAGAAGAAGGAAAAGGAGGAGGAGGAGATGCTCAATTATTGTCACTAATCTTATCACATTCATACTCCTCGGCTTCCATGTTGCTACTATCGCTTCCATAGTCTTCATCTTCCTTGTCATCATCATCATTAATTTATGACATTGCCTTCAATGTCTATATCTCCACTCTCATGGTTCTCATCTTCACTTAAGCCTTCACTATCACTTCCATAATCTTTATCTTCCTTGATATCATAATCATCAATTTCATAATTTTTTGCAGTGTCTGTGTCCTAATCATATATTTCAAGGATGAATATAGAATTTTTTAGGAGCTTAAAATGAAGATTTTATCCATAAGATAAATCCCCTAAAGGAAGCTAAGTCAGAGAAATTCAAAGATAATTTTTCAAGTTTCTGACTCGGTGGAGTCAACCTTAGGGGAAGAGAAGTCTATTCTGGCATGATTGGAGTAGACTAGCACGGGCTCGAGTTGACTCATGATAGATAAGAGTTGACTCTCTCAAAAAAATAAAAGACTATATTTTTGGGATCCCAGCTCGAGTTGACCCTTAAAGAGCTTGAGTCGACCTCTACAAGTTGACCTTGAGTCAATTCTTTCAGGAAAGACATAATGTCGGATTTTTAGACTGAGAGTGAATCGACTCCTAAAGAGGTTGAGTCAGTTTTTGAAGAATTCGAGTTGGCTCCTGATACAGGAATAATAATAATGACTAATTTTTTACACTTCTTTAATAGCTAGATTTTGGCTCCAACAGTTTATCCATGCCTTCCAATAGCCAAAACTTATTCTCCAGTAACTTTCGAGCCTATTAAGAGCTAGAGAAATGTTTGAAAAGTAGGGGCCAAGTGGATTGAAAGAAAAAACACTTCATTTATTGAGAGCATTATTGAATATTCTTGGAAAAGGAGAAAATAGAGGGATTTATGCATAGAATTCAATGGGCTTTCATGAGTGATCATCTCTATTATTTCTCACATCCTCTCAAGCATCAAGAAGAGAAGTTGAAGCATCATTTGAGTAACTTATCGACAACTTTTTCATGCATAAAAGAGTTCTATTTTTCTATTTTATTTTTGTGTTGAAATTTCTATACCTTATATTCTTTGGTTTTCTTTTCAAGTTTTTTTAGGATGAAAGAAACTTAGGGTTAGGCCTATCTATGTCTAGAATTAGACTTGTATGATTTTAGTTGATGAGTCCAAAAAATCAACTAGGTTAATTATGAACATGTAAAGATTTTAATTGATGATCCTCAAAAATCAATTGGATTTGATGATGAACTTGGATAAAACAATCTCACTATAACTATAATCAGGCTGATTATAGTAGAATTTTTAAGAAAGGATTGGAGAGTGAATATAGATGTGGAGTTACACCAAATCACTATAAATTTGTTATATTTATATTTTATCTTACTTTCTTACTTTACTTGCTTTATAATTCTTGCTTTGGATTTATTGTTTTAATTATACCATTGCACATAGCATACACCTCATAATCACTCAAGTTAATTTAAATTGAAGCATATTTTTGTTCAAATTTTGAATTAGTTAAAATTTTTAAAGAATTTAATTCATCTTCCCTCTTGCATTGCCAACCTTTCTAGATAATAATTGATATCAGAGCAAATACTTTTATAATTGTTATTGACCTAGTGGTCTTAAGCTAAAGATCATGGCAATCCTGATTGGTTCCTTATTTACTGAAGGCCAATCTACATCTAGATCACTACTGTTTAATGTTACTAATTACACATTTTGGAAGGTATGTATGAGAATTTTCATACAAGTTTTAAATTACGACTTATGAAGGGACATAGCTAATGGACCACATACACCCATAATTTTAATTAATGAAGTGCCCTCTCCCAAATCGAAAAAGAATTATGATGAATTTGATAAAAAAAAATGATACAATTGAATGAACAAGTTATTAATATTCTATATTATTCTTTAGATGTACATAAATTTAATAGAATATCCATTTGTACATCTATAGAAAAAAAAATTAGGATAGATTGAAAATTATTCATGAAGGAATAAGCCAAGTTATGGAGTCCAAAATTAATTTACTTGTTTATAAGTATGAAATGTTTAAAATGAAGCATCATGAGTCCATTCCTGATATGTTTTCTAGATTTACTAATTGTATTAATGCTTTGAATGATCTTAGCAAAACCTATACTAATTATGAGCTTATTTATAAGGTTCTAAGGTGCTTACTAAAGATATGGAAAGCTAAAGTGGTGGCGATACTAGAAGCGAGAGACCTTATTAAACTATCAATAGAAAAATTAATTGGTTCACTCATGACATATGAGTTGAAGATGCAACAAAATGGAGAAGAAGATAAATCAAAGAAGAAAAGGACCATCGCATTCAAGTCATCGACAAAATCTAAAGAAAACGATGAGACTAAGGATGAAGATGAAGAATAAAGTGAAGATGAAGATGAGGACTTGGGGCTATTCATTAGAAAATTCAAAAAGTTCCTCATGAAGAAAGCTTTAAAGAAAAAGAAAGATAAAAATGATAAAGAATATATATATCATTTGCTACAAGTGCAACAAGTCGGGGCACTACTAAGCTAAATTATCCTTTATTCAAAAAAAACCCCAAAAGGACCAAGAATAATGCTATGATGGCTATTTATAGACATAGTGATATTTCTAGCTCAAGTGAGGAAGAAGATATTGCTAATCTTTACCTCATAGCTCAAAGTGATGAGGTAATATTGAAAACTCTCTCAAATTTATTTTTGAAAAAAATATTAAAGTCTTTCATGAATTAATGAATGATACAAAAAGATAAAGCTGAAAGATAAAGAGCTTAAAAGATCAAATTTTCTTTTAACTAAAGAAAAAATAAAATTTTGATAAATAAAGATAAGCTTTTGAAGAAAAATAAGTCTTTAACTGAAGAGAAATAAAATCTTTTGAATCTAAAAAATCTCTAGTAGAAAAAAAAATTCAAAGTTGAGAAAAGAAATGAAAATATTAAAGCCCATTGTAGAAAAGTTTACTTTCAATTTTGAAAAATTTCAATTAATGCTAAAAAATCAATCAAAGGTCGGTTTTCAATAATGCTGAAATTGACTTAATTCTTTAAAAAAATAAAAAATTATTAAAAATATATTTACTAGAGCCTTACATAAAATCATTCTATCATTTGCTTTAAATGTAATAAAGTAGGTTATAAAATTTCTAAATGTAATTTTAATAGAAATAATCATACTTGTGTTAAATAAATTTAGATTTCAAAAGAAACTTTATGTACTAACCCCAATGGATCCAAGAAAGTTTGGATACAAAAATCTAGAAAATAATCTTTTTTTGTAGGAGAGCTAAGCATCCAATAGTAAAAAGAAATCAAATTCTTAAAGAATGGATGCTTAGGACTCAAAATGGATATGTAACGATGTTTGATAAAAGCTAAACTTTCTTTATATCATATCATCATTGATTGTTAAAATTATCTAGCATAATTGATTGATTTTGAAGACTTTTTTCGTGCTTTCAACAATCTTATTCTATGACCTGAATAATTTGATCAATATGTACTTTTAATTCTATATATCATTTTGATTATTTATTATGTGCATATGTTTTTATCCTTAAATCAACAAGTTTTCTTAACTTTTTATATCATGTTAGTTTGATTTAAGAAATCTAAATTAATATAAGCTTGATTGTACAAAAAATTGCTTGGGTGCAAACCTCACGAAATAACCTTTGACATTCTTATAAGATATCTAGTTATCAAAATTTGTCAAGAAGTGCATGACTTAAGAACTTCAAGATAAGTCATCTATTAATAAAAGATCATATGCTTGATATGGTTGTTTTGCATGATTGCATCTTAAGTTTGATCTTTCGGGCTTTGAAAATCTTCTAGTTGGATTTCACTCATAGAGCCCTCATGTAGATTCTCCTTGATTTGATCTTATTCAAATTAATTAATTATTCTTCTCCCAATTAATTCATTTATGCTGATTTAAACATCCTTTTTAATCAATGAATTGATTTGGCATTGCTTCATACTTTTTTTGGGCTAATTTTCTTCTGATCTAAACTTCTTGAACTATTTTTTGTGTTAAAGAGTTAACTCTTGAATCAAAGGAGTCAACTTGTGGATTCTATAAAAAAATATTCTATGAAGATTTGACCCCCAATTTTAGTGGAGTTGACTCATGCTTAACAGGAGTCGACCATTATGTCGGGAATGGATTTTTTAACTCGAGGTGACTCATGGCTCTGCTCCTATCTTTCTCCTTTTGAGCCAAAACTCCATTCAAAGATATCTCCACCCAAAATCAAAGCCTTTCACTCTAATTTTCCTCCTGTTTTCCTTGATCTTTGTCTCTAATGCCCCCCCCAAAAATAACTTGCTTGAAGAAAGAAGAGGACCTATGCGGAATCATTGAGTTCTAGTATCGTAATACCACTTGCTCTGGCATCACCTCTTTGAAAGATCGCTCATACAGAATATGGATCCCTTAAGTCTAGAATCAAAACGTCAGTGATGATGTCAATACCACAAAAGAAAGAAGGAGAGATAAATAAAACAAAACATAATCAAATACATGGATTAAGTCAAGATTACTTTTATGGGGCATGCAAGCTTCACTATGAAAAAAAAAAATTATTATAAGAGAAGACCACACCATTTCAACTGTTATACATCAATCTCTCTCTTAATAAGAAGTACTCTTCCTCACAAAGCTCTCTCTAGAAGACCTCCTATAGTTCTGATCGATATCTGATAATCTGCCTAAAACATCCCTACTTCTACTCTCTACCAGCTTCTCCCCATAGCCTGTTGTTTCTCTCTTATCTTCTGTCGAATCAAGGTCTACCGACTATAATCCACATGCCATCAAGCCCTTATAAAGGTTTGAAACTAAGTCCCACTTAGTAACAGAGTTTAAACATGATTCAAAGATTGTTTCTAGCCATCCGATCATACCTGCGAGCCTCTGAAGCTCTCCGATCATGCACGTGCATGAAAAGCCATATGAAAACCCCCTTGGACCATGTAAAATCATGGTGAGCCTTTAAGCGGTTCATGTGCGTGCATGGACCATGTGGAAAGCTGACTGTATGCATGGACTGTGCGTGGACTACATGGTTTGGGCCATGCTCATGTATGCTGGGCTGCATACACATCCTAGGCCATGCTCGCACATGGGCTGCACGCGCACCCTTGTGTTGGGCCTATGCCTGCGCGCCTGGGCTATGTGTGCCTCTGGGTCACGACATCCTACGGGTTGTGCATGCACCTACGGGCTTCTTCTTCACGTGGGCTGTGCTGTGGGCTCCTCCATCGCTGCTGTGAATTGAATTTGAGATATTTTTATCAATATCTAGCGCATCTCCAAGTACTTCTCCCATTCGTAGGCAATGGTCCAATCAGAGAAATGATCAAGGAAGGTCCTCCACGCCCAACAATCACCATCTCAAGTCCCCTCGGCACCCTCACCTCCATTGTCAACCCCTTCTAGAACCCTAATGTCCTCTAGGATTGTGTCCATGGGAAGAAAAATAGATTTTGAGTTTTTGGAAAAAGAAGGTTCATCATTAGGTAGAACATCAAGAAATTAGGATGGGAGTACCTATGTTCTTTTAATGTTTTGACCTGCCCCAACCTTATGAGAAAATTCTATCAAAATATGAAATATAGGGATAAAATCATAGATTTTGTAGTTCGTGATATCTATATTACATTGGATGCAAAGAGATTGGCACAGATATTGAGGATGACCACTGAGGAAAGCTCATCAGATAAGCTTGAAAAGAAGTCTCCTAGATTAAAGTACATCTTGGATAGAGATAAAGTTGATGAGTTAGAGGAGGTGAGTACAATTCAATTGAGTATAGAGATGCACCTTCTATATCATATAAGAAGTTAGATTTTCTTTTCTAAGACGAGGAGATTCGACTTTATGTCAGGATGAGATATCACTTTTATGTACCATATGATACGAGAGATCCCACTGAACATCCCATCACTTATGATCCATTAGATGGAGGAAGTAGCCAACAGATCGAAGGCCTCTGTATTCTATGGCATGATTTTGACACTGACTTCTAGGATGAGACCGTCTGAGCACTCATGTACACTAACACATATAACAACCGATACTGAGGAGGATGGGATTCCAAAAAGACAGATGATCGTTGGATTGCCGAGGGCAACTCAAAGAGAGGACACTGATGATGAGGCTCTAATAGTTGTACCTATCACTGACACCAAACTAGAAGAGTCGGTAGAATAGATAGAGCATATTAAGGTGACTCCACCTTCACCGATTGGTCATCCAGAGAGCTTAGAACAATCATTTTTTGGACTGGATGAGGATGCTTTAGTGGAGCAAGTATCCTTGAGGATTGTTGATGTAGTCCGTGTTGAGATACAGAGATATGCTTTTGAGACTATATCACTGCTCAGAGAGAAGACTACGAGATCGATTTAGGTTATCACAGATGTGAGAGCTGATCGGGGTTAGTCATCCAAAGAAACCAAACCTCCATCATCTCCTAGCTAGCCTGGACCCTCTTAGAACTATACTAAAATATTCTTTAGGATGCTAGGATTTCTTACCTGAGGCATTGGTGCCACTAGCAGTTTATTATTTTAATTATTTTTGAAATATAATAAAATAGATATTAATGAATTAATAGAATAAAATATTTTTTTAAGAAAAAATTGCATCCCATGCATGGCATGGGGTTATAAGCTAGTTATTTTGATAAAAGCACTTCCATCATTAAATATTTTGATGATAATTTTTTTTATTACAAAATGATAACCATTAGTGACAATATTATTTTGATATTTTCATTGCAAATTAGGACTAAAAATATAAAAAATATTTTACACCCAAATATATATATTCAAACCTAAGAACTCTTGGTTTATTATTTATTAACTACTACTCAACCACTATGGCGATACTAGCTTGTGATTTATGTTATGATTTATTATATTTATATAAAACTTGTTTGCATTAATAAATATACTCATTTCAAATATATTATGATATTTATATTTTAATAATTAATTATTTTTATAAAACATTTAATCCTCTTCTTTTTCATAAAAATAAAATATAAATAACTTCATTTTATTATTCTTTATAATATTTTGAAAACCTTTTATATAAAATAATTTCAATATATTGCTATAATCTTATATACTTTAGCTACAATCCTTCAAAAATAGATAATCCATGATTCTTTTTATTCTTGCTATAATGAAAAGCTAATAGTATTTAATATAGAAAACTTTTAATACTTATATTACATATTATACATAAATGATTTTAGTTTTTAATATATTTTTAATATAAATTATGTTGGATCATAATATAAATCCTTAGTTAAATTTATCTTCATGCAAGTTTTATAATTATATATGTCTTAGACTATTATTTGTTTATGGTATGTCGCTTCCAATTATGATGGTTGATTTTATTTCCAAACTATAGTAACAAAAATAAATCATAAATAACTAGCATAAAAAATTATTAGTTATAAAATAATATATGAATGACAGCATCCATTTTATCATTAAATAGTTAATATAAAAAATACTATCATTAAATAGTTTATATATATATATATATATATATATATATATATATATATATATATATATATATATATAATGATGATAACTTATTTTAATTTATATTTTTAATCCATTAGTCTTTCTAATTATAAAAGCTTCGTTCTAATTAAAAAGAGTTTTGAGTAAAACTTCTAATTAAAGAAAGTAAATAAAAACAATTATTTTAGAAGAATTCTAAAATACATGCATATATTGTTTGCGGGACTAGGGAAGAGTGGTCGTTAACTTCGGATTCACGATATGTCATTCTTTATTTTTTATAATTTCTTCTAGGATGTTTCTTTAGAGAGGATATAGCTTTTTATCTGGTATTGATTTAATATGCAAAGAGATATATGAGAGATCAAGAGAATTGTATAAAATCAGCTAGTATAAGGGTGGAGAAATATTTCTTATTCCTTTAAATATTTCTTTTTTATTTATCTGAATATTTCCTGAACAAACTTTCCACATCAAATTACAAAGCAAATAAAAAAGCAATAGCCCATGCTCCAATGATTCCAATAGCGTGGCTCAGACAATAGCTTTCACCATTATAATTAATGATTTCTCTTGTTCAAAATATAAGTAAAAATAAAATAAAATTAAAAACAATGATTTCCCGTCACTTTCTATAGCTAAAATATGAAGAAAAAAAAAAAAAAAAAAAATCTCATCACTTTCTATGGCTACGAAGACCTCCCAAAATATAACACCATCCTTCAGTCAACCTGCCGCGCCGATAACTGGAAGCTGTCTCATTTTTGCTGTCAAGGTTTTGCATGTCAACTAGAAGCCATTCATGGTTTGTTGCAGTAAACATACTCTCTTCCATTGCATCATTATCTTCAGATTCAACGAATCGAACCGAGTCATCATCATGCCCTTCCAAACTACGGAAGGCTTTTGAATTCAGTTCACCACCAATCGCCTCAGTTCCATTTTCCCTGGTCTCTTCTTCGTCACTGTTGCTGTCATTGTTTGAAACATGTTTAGACAAATAGTTACCATCACTGCTCTCATCATCCTGATACTTGTTACTAGAGTCTTCTTCAGCACTCCTTTTAAACGCTTCAATGTCATATTCCTCGTATTCACTTAAGCCTTTGCCATTGCTACTCTCCTCAACCGCAAAATTATTAGTACCGCTCTCATTAGTTTCATCTTCTTTCCATTCTCTACTTATGTTACCACTCTCATGATCCTTATCTGGACCCAAGTCAATACACTCACTTCCACAATTTTCATCATGCTCATCACCATGATTACCAAGTTCATCGTCCAAGTAAGATTCAGCAGAGTCCTCAATCAAATAAATAGCAAAAATTATGCGCAAAATCATTAATTCCAACATGATATCGGTAAAGATCAGTCTCAAGATGAGGTATCCCATGTCATGATCCTCACCTTGGCTCAAATCATCACTTCCAGTGTCATGATCATCACCTTGGCTCAAATCATCACTTCCAAGATCCCCATATTCCCCATCATCAAAATCTCCAAAAATAATATTCAAGTCAGATTCAAACATGCTCATCGGCAGGAACTTGCGGAGAAGAGAAACCGTACTCAAGAAGATATATATAATATATACGCCCAAGTCTTCTATACCTTTTTCCATTGCAACCATGGCTTTCTCTTTAAAAGTTTGCATGCTGCAGTGCTCGACAAAATGACTGGCTAATAGCCGACCACCCTCCCAGGTCCACTGAAATACCCGACGTAGGTATCTTCTGCTTGCGATGATTGTTGCATCCATGGCTTCGCAAAGCTTCCACAAAGAAGACCTTGGGCTGGAATGAACAAGAAATTAGCTTTTGGGGAGGAATAATAGACACAGAGACAAGAATTTATAGAGGGTAGTTGGTATTCTGAATGAGTTTGTAAGTAATTAGAATCGGAAAAACAGCTAAATTTGAGTAGGAGACGGATTATGTAACGCAAGTCCAATTCGTTTGATGATTGTTTCTAAATTCCTCAAGTCCAATTCGTAGAACCAACCAAACGGGTCTTGGAGAAATTTGGATATATACAGACTTCTTAATTCGTTCTACTAGCATATTCTCGGGGGAAATAAGTAAGAGAGAGAGAGAGAGAGAGAGAGGAAAAAAATGAAAAAAAGGTTTGTTTTATGATTGTTGGATAATATGAGCTTTATTTTGATCAATTGGATAGCAGGTTAGTCAGCCACCAAAAATAAGATAAGGCGCGGGGTTAGCATGAGCGGGTTTCAAAGATACCAGACACGATAGTTGGTTTGATAGGCTGCTGGAGCACTAGGACGGTTCAAGTCCTCCCCTCTCTTTTTTTTTTTTTTTTCTTCGTCAAAACAGGGGAAGTGGGTTGGTCCATGGCCAAGATTGTGGTGGTCCGGATAGGTGGCAGTGGTGGGCAGAAAATAGTGGCAGGCGACAGGCAGTGAACAGCCGGCGGGAAATCAAAGGAAAGAAACTCGAAAAAATAGAGAATCCGAGCGGCCTTTTCTTGGTTTCGGCCGTTGCCGCTCAGAAGTGTCATAGGGATGCCGGGGTACTCGACCAGGGGTCCGGCGACAAGAGATGGAAGTGCCGGTAGCCGGTAAAAGGGAGAGAAATATTCTTGGTTGATTTCCGGCGAAATCGAAGCCGGCAACAGTGACTAAGGCCGTGGGAAGAAAGGAAACTAAAAGGTAATTAAGGAAGTTCGGGGCTTACCTTGGACTCCGGCGCCGTCTTCGACCTTGATGGGAAGCCGGCATCGAGAAGGAGGGAGAAAAGAAACGCGATGATCGTCGGTGGAGGGCCATATAGAAGAGGGGGTCCTATTTGTAGGGGTTCCACCGGAGTCCAGCATTCGTAGGAGTTCCTCTCCGTTCCAAAGTCGTCGGAGAAGTAAAATATGCTCAAGATACGAACAATGCAGCATATAGCGGGGAAAAGAAGTCTACGCGTATACTACTCTACATTGCAGTGGAGTTTGCATCCGAACGGGAGAGAAACACTTCTAAGCATTGGTAGAAATTTGACCAGTAACCGGACCGAAGTAGAAATTGTAGCAGAGTTTAAGTGGGGGAGAGGCTTGTAGCCTGTCTCCGGTTCAAATTGTTGGATAACCAAACCGGTTCCGTCTCAACACAAGCCTGGTTGAGGCTTACTTTTGGCCCCTAATCATATTGTGCAAGACCACGATTCCAATTTGATGGACTTCTTCGATTTGAAAGCAAACTGAGCTCTAATAAGCTGAGCATAATATTAAGAATGAAGAATGATTTTGTTATTGCCCTGAAAAAAAAAATGATTTTGGTTGTTAATAAGCCAAGTCTTAACAAAGTTAGTCCTAAGATTTGAGTTTACTTGGCCTGTTTGAGGAACTGCAAAATGGGCCCAAGTAATGGGTCAGCATGTTGGTGCTTGGATCTAGGATGTTTGTGTAGCTCATGCTGAAATTAAGTCTATTCGCTTGAAATTTATTTTATATTTTTAAAATTAAAATACTTTTCAAAAAATTCTTGTAACTCATTTTTTTTTAAAAAAAAAAAAAAAAAAATTATTGTAAATCGCAGCAGTCACTGGAGAAGAAGGCGGCAAGAGCGAGGAGGCAGAAGACGGCTGAAGGCGAGAGAGAGGAGGCGGTCGGACGTTAGTCCGGTACTGCGAGGAGGGGTTGCCGACGGTGCTGGAGGGAAGGGGGATGTAGGCAATGGAGAGTGGGGTGGAGGACTCGAGGTGGGCGGAGCCGGGTGTGGCGTGGACGATGGATGCGGTGCGGATGGTGGTGGGGGTGGTGCAGACAGCCATGACCTGAGCCTCACGCAGCAGGAGCTTGGGATGGGACGGGGGGAGGCCTCCTCCACCCTATGGAGGGCGGGGCCGTGGAGGGTGCGGGAGGCGGTCGCGCGGGGTGGAGGTGGCGCAAGAGGTGCTGGGAGCCGAGGAGGGGAAGCGAAGGAGGTTGGTGGCACCAGAGCCGAAGGAGGGGATGGAAGGGGGTTAGTGGTGTTGGAGCCGGAAGAGGGGAAGGGAGGGGGTTCGATGGCAGCGAATGCGGCATAGACGATGGTGGGGCAGCGCGGACTGCCATGACTTGGGCCTCATGCGGCGGGGGTGAGGGGTGGAGGGGGGGAGGCGATGGGAAGAAGGGAAGGAAAGGGAAGGGGAGGTGGGGGGGTGGAAGAAAGAAAAAAGAAGAAAATATTTGAAAAGAAAAGAAAAAATATTATTTTATTATTAATAATAATTTAAAATATTATTTTTAAATAATAATAAAGTTATATTTCAAAAAATTAAAAAATTAATATTTTAAAAATAAAATTAGAGGAGGGATAAGAGACAAAAATAATACTTTTTTAAAAATATTATTTTAAAAAATAAAATATTATAAAATAATAATAATATCTTTAAAAATACTAATTTATTATTATTTTAAAAGATAACATATTATTTTCTAATTTTAAAAAAAATAATAAATTACTAATTTATTTTTCTCAAATAATATTTTTATTTTTTTAAAAATAATAATAAAGTAGTATTTTAAAAATTAGAAAAATAATCTTTTAAAAATAAAAGTAAGGAAGGGATAAGAGAAGTCATGTGCAAACTCGATGGTGAGTAAGTCATTCTGGCAATGGATTGATAAGATAATGAAAATTATTAAGCTATTACATGAGGTGTTTTAGATCATAGACAGTAAAAAAAATCTTCAGATGTATTGGGGATAAACCTCGCTCCCATCGAAGTCCAGTCTCATGCTTAGCCTAATGTAACTGGTAATCACAGAAGAGCTTCGATCGAAAATTCTTTCTCTTGGGACTTCTCCAATGGCCGAACTCCCTTCGGACCCCTTCAATAGTCGAACCCCTTCCGGATTCCTCTAGTAGCTGAACTTTCCTTCGGACTCCTCCAGCAGCCGAACTCCTTCCGAATTTCTCCAATGGTTGAACTCCCTCCGAACCCCTTCAGCAGTCGAACCCCTTTCGGACTCCTCCAGCAGTCGAACTCCTTCCGAACTTCTCCAATGACCGAACTTCTTCCAAACTCCTCCAACGGTCGAATCTCTTTCGGACTCCTTCAGCGGTCGAACTTTCATCGAACCCCTTCAGCAGTCGAACTCCTTTCAAACTCCTCCAACGGCCAAACTCTCCGTAGTCATCCAGGAAGGTCTCTGCACGAGTTCGATCCCATACACGATATGAACCGATCTATACCCAGACTACCTCAAAGGAGTCCGAACTTCTCTAGAATTGATATTGCTCAAAGGTCATCACCAACCGATGCCTACCCCTTCGAATTTTGACTATCAACTCTCAAACGGACTGGTACCTTGTGACAACAAATACTATTCTCCATAACAAACTTCACACGACCCCGAGCGGTCCACTACCCGATAGTTATGGCTGCCACTATTAGTTTGTTATAGGCTCCGTCTATAAAAGGGATCCTTCAGATACGTTTTCTTTAGGCTTTCTTCTTCTTTCCAAAATTTTACAACTTTCTTGACTGAGCACTCCATTTCTATTGGTCGAAAAAGCTAACTTGACCGTCGGAGGGTCTTGCTAGAGCCACCACCCCGGGCTCTGGACGAGACTTATTTTGTAGGTCATCAGTGGCGACCTCATCTTCTCTGACTCTAGCACTTCTCCGGGAGCAATCAGATTTCGCACCAACAGAATTGACGCTAGAGAAAGGGCCCTCTTTTCCTGAGGTTCTTTTATTTTTAAAGGAGTGCTCAGCAGCGATATCTCTTTTTCCTCTTTAGAGTTTTTTTCGAAAAAAATGCCTTTCAGAAAAGTTTTGATCCAACGGTCAATGGCCTCTGCAGCTAGATCCCATCCAGATCTATTCACTCCCATTTTAGCTCCGGTAACTCAAGCTCCACCTGCAGCCATGGTGGATATGGAGTAGTTCAATCTGCTGGTCCAATAGGTTCGTGGTCTCACGGAGGCGGTGTAGGCTATGTATTAGCAGGCTTCGATGTCAATTCGATCAGAGTAGGCTTCTCCGAAGCCTCATGATCCGATCTAGGGATGACCGACTTGGACTAGTCGATCGATGACCTTCGAAAAAGAAAAATAGAGAGCCAAGAGCCCATGTTCTGATCATGACTCTACCCCTGGGGGAGCTTTGCCTCCGTTCAGCTAAAAGACCTTAGGAATCTACGATCGAGAGGATCTAGATCGAAAACTACAAGAGATGAACCGACAGATCGAGGAACTCCACCATACTCCCTCCTTTTATGGTAGTGACATCTGGACCGATCCTCTTTTCTCTCAGTGCATCATACAAGAACCAATCCCGTTGAACTTCAAGCTCCCTCAATTCGAGAGCTATAATGGGACCTCCGATCCGATTGATCACCTGAAGGCCTTTCGGATGATGCTGCTGCTCCATGACGCACCAGACGCCATTCTCTATCGGGCCTTTCCATCCACTCTGAAGAGAGTCATCTGAAATTGGTACTCGGTCTCAAGTCGAATATTATCTTCTCTTTTGACCAGATGAGCCATTAGTTTGTGGCTCATTTTGTTAGTAGCCGACGTTCCAGGCGGGGCTCAGAATCCCTCATCAATATCAAGCAACAGGAGGGAGAATCCATCCAAGCTTTTGTTAATCGATTCAATGATGCTACGTTGGAGGTCCAAAACCTGAATCAATATATTACGATGGCTGCACTAAAGGGTGGTCTTCAGAAGAACAATCTGCTGTTCTCCTTGGAGAAGAAGCATCCCAAGGATTTTGCCGATATTTTAGCTCGGGCTGAAGGATATGCCTAAGCGACAGAGGCCTTCAAGGCTAAGAACAATGAAGCCATTGGAGAGCGGCGAATTGGCAAGCCGGGCAAGCCCACTGAGGAAGGAAAGCCAGATGAAGCTCGACCGCACTCCCAAACTCCCCCTAAGCGTAAGTGAGCTTGAACTCCTCTCCAGGCACGAAAGTGGTAAAGCCCCGATAGAAGGATGTGGCAGGGTTCCCCCCTTCGAAGGTTCCATAATTATGCTCTCCTCAACGCTCCAAAAATGCAAGCGCTGATGGAGATTAAGGAGCAATTATCGAGGCCCGAAAGGGTGTGCTTCTATTCTGGCAGACGCAACCCAAATAAGTTCTACCTCTATCATCATGACCACGATTATGATATTGAAGAATGTATTCAGCTCCAAGATGAGATCGAGGAGCTCATTAGGTGAGGTAGACTCGATCGATTTCTATAGCATCGATCTAAAGGACGAAAAGATCAGCTAAGGGCATTGCCACAATCGAAATCACAAAGAAAAGAGCAGCAGACAGATCGGCCACCCCTTGGCATCATCAACACCATCTTTAGGTGACTTCAGTAAGGAGAGGCTAGTGGGTCAGCCGAGCCTGAAAAGAGGTGAAGAACTGAAGAGCCCATCGCTTTCACCGACAAGGATGCTCAAGGAGTCCAATTTCCGCATAATGATGTGGTTGTAATCTCTTTAAACATTGCCGACTATGATGTACGCCGTATTTTGGTAGATAATGAAAATTCTGTTGATGTTTTATTTTATGATGCTTTCTCAAAAATGTTCTTACTCAATAACCACTTGAAACCTATGAACTCTCCGTTGGTAGGCTTCACTGACGATGCCTGCCAGTTGAAGGCATAATAACTTTGGCTGTGACTGCAGAGCAACGTCCGAAGCTGATTAAGGCACAGATCAATTTTCTAGTCGTGAAGGCTCCATCTGCCTACAATGCTATTCTCGGTCGATTTGATCTGAATGCACTCCGGACAGTGGTATCAACTTATTATCTAAAGGTGAAGTTTCCAACGAACTATGGAATTGGAAAGATCAGGAGAGATCAGACATTGGCAAGATGCTATTACTCCATTATCCTATAGAAAAATATCTAATTCGATCTTTATTCTGTTGATGGACTGGATGTCCGTGATGACCTTATTGAGGAGTGAGGTGAGCCTATGGAGGATCTCGTATCTATGCCCTTAAATGATGAAAGTATGGAGCACACTATACAGATCGGCTCCAACTTGAGGGATGAGGTTTAGGAGCGACTCATCACCATCTTCAGAAAGAATGTAGACGTCTTTGCCTGGGTTTCAACGGATATGCCAAAAATTGATGCCGAGGTTATGGAACATCGGCTGGCTGTTGATCCTATGTATCGATCAGTAAAAGAGAAGATGCATAACCATGCCCCAGAAAGGTAGAAAGCAATTGTAGAAAAAGTAGGCAGACTCCTTCAAGCTGGATTCGTCTTAAAAGTTAACTACCCTACCTGAGTCTCAAACATGGTTCTCGTCAAAAAGGTAAATGACAAGTGAAGGATGTGTATAGACTTCAAAAAACTGAACAAAGCCTGTCCAAAAGATAGCTACCCTCTATTCAGGATTGATCAACTGATAGATACAATCTTGGGCCACGAGCTTCTCACCTTCATGGATATCTTTTCTGGCTATAACCAAATATGGATGGCGTCAGAGGACGAGAAAAAAATTATTTTTATTACTGACCATGGTCTTTACTATTACAGGATTATACCTTTTGGACTCAAAAATGCAGGAGCAACGTACCAGTGCCTGATTAACAAAATCTTCAAGAAGCAAATCGATCGCAACATGGAGGTGTATGTGAATGACATGCTCGTCCAAAGTCGAGCTTCAATAAACCATATTATCGACCTCGAAGAGACCTTCAGTGCACTCAAGAAGTACAAGATGAAGCTAAACCTAACCAAGTGCACCTTCGGTGTGACCTCAGAAAAGTTTTTAGAGTCTATGGTGTCAAGGCATGGGATTGAAGCAAATCTAGAAAATATCTGAGCTATTTAGGAGATGACTGCTCCAAAAATAATCAAAAAAAATTAGCGTCTGACTAAAAACGTAGCATTCCTAAATCACTTCATCTCGAGATCGGTCGAGTGATGCATACCCTTCTTCTAAGTTCTCAAGCAACCAAAGAACTTCTGCTGGATGACGGAGTACCAATAGATATTTGAGGAGCTCAAAAACTACCTCGACTCACCCCCACTGCTGGCAAAGCCTAAATCCAAAGAAGAATTATTCTTATACCTAACAGTCTCTCCGATGGCCTTGGCAGCAGTCCTGATCAAGGAGAAAGCGAAGATGCAGCGATCAATCTACTACGTAAGTCAGATCCTAAGGGATGCAGAGATCAGGCACTCTAAGTTAGAAAAATTGACTTACTCTCTTCTAATTACTATCAAGAGACTCCGACCTTACTTTCAGGGGTACACCATAATGGTCCTCACAGATCAACCAATAAAAGCAGTCCTTCATCGAACGGATGCTTTCGGAAGAACACGAAATAGGCAATCGAGCTCATGGAGTTTGACATCAATTATCGACCCTGGCCATTGGTCAAAGCTCAGATATTGGCAGATTTTATAGTAGAATGTATCATTCCAGATGAAGCCGAGCTTGAATAGAATGAGACCGACATTCCATGATTGCAATCGAGCTTCTCTGAAAAAAGTGCCAACCTTTTCAAAGATTTTTGAGCCCTGTACGTAGATGGTTCGTCCAATGCTACTAGAGCAGGTGCAGGGTTGATCTTAGTCAACCTCGAGGGAGTCATCGTCGAATACGTGCTATGCTTCAAATTTTCTGCAACTAATAATGGGGCCGAATATGAAGCACTAATCGTTGGATTAAAAATAGTAAGAGAGTTAAAAGTAGATCAGCTTTAAGTCTATAGTGATTTTTAATTAGTGGTCGACCAAGTTAGTGGTAATTATGAAGCATAGGAAGAAAGTATGAAGAAATATCTTGAGAAAGTAAAAAATTTGACTCCGGCCTTTGACAGTTTTGGCATTCGATAGATTTTGAGGATAGAAAATACAAGAACTGATTTTCTCTCTAAATTAGCTATTTTAGCCCCAATCGAACTATCCAAAGAAGTATTTTTTGAAACTCTAAAATATCCAAGCTCAGAGGAATCATCGCTTATTCTGCAGATGGAGCTCGAGCTGAACTGGATTAATCCGTTAGTTGCCTATCTCAAAGAGGGAGTTCTTCCTCATGATCCGAAAGAAGCTCGAAAACTAAAAAAAAGAGCCTTCCGATATATTTTATATGAGGATAAGTTGTATAAAATATTGTATTCACTATCGCTGTTAAAATATCTCCGACCTTCAAAGACCGACTTCGTATTATGGAAAGTGCACGAAAGAATTTATGAAAGTCATGTAGGAGTCAGATTCCTATCACAAAGACTACTCTGGTAAGGATACCATTGGCCGATCTTATACCATAATTCTATAGAGTATGTCAAAAAATATGACTACTGTCAGAGAAATGCAAACATACAAAGATAGCCGACCTCCGAGCTTACTCTACTAAGTGTACCTTGGCCATTTGCGCAGTGGAGAATGAATATACTTGACCCTTTCCCAATGGCATCCAGACAATGAAAGTTTCTCCTGGTTGCGATCGACTACTTCACCAAATAGGTCGAAGCTGAACCACTAGTAAAAATTATTGAGTTCAAGATACAGGACTTCGTCTGAAAGTCAATCATCTGTCGGTTTGGTCTGCCTCAAACTCTCATAATATATAACAGATGATAGTTCGCTGGAATGAGGTTTGCTGAGTTCTGCAAAGATCTAAACATCTACCATCACTTCACGTCAGTAGCTCATCCACAGGTAAATGGTGAGGCAGAGGTGACTAACAGAATTTTACTATAGGTTATCAAGGCAAGACTTGAAAGAGCAAGGAGGACTTAGGCGGACGAATTCTACCACGTCCTCTAGACGTACCGAACTACTCAAAGGCTACTGACTAGAGAAACACCATTCGTCTTGGCTTTTGGAATAGAGGCAGTCATCCCAATCGAACTTAAGCTTCCATCGATGTGGATAGTGGATTTCAATGAGCAGCATAATCCACAGAATCTCAGAGCCAATCTCAACCTACTAGAAGAAACAAGAGAGGAAGTCCAAGTTTGGATGGTGGCCTACAGACGAAGAGTGGCTCGATACTATAACTCTAGAGTCAGAGATAAAAAATTCAGAGTGAAAGACTTAGTGCTTCGATGATCCACCATCTCTCAGCCTCAAAGCTAGGAGAATCTTGCTTCAAATTGGAAAGGACCCTATGAGGTCACGAAAGTCATCTGACCCTGGACGTACTACTTGAAGAAACTCAAAGGGGCAGACCTATCTTGACCATGAAATTCGAAAAATCTGTGAATGTATTTTCGATGATTTGATTACAATGAAATTCTCCTACTTTAACATCCTAATCTTTATTGTATACCGGTAATAAAGGGGGACTACCCTCCGAACTTATTTTCATGATAAATATGGCCACGTTGGGAACAGGAGGGGAACCTCATCCTAATTTGAGCAAAGTCGAAGGCCTCTTTCATTTTAGATGAGATGAGGGAAGAGGCCCTGACAACGGTCCTAATGTGCCCCTACAGCCCATTAGGAATAGGAGGAGAACCTCATCCTAACGTGAGCAAAGTCGAAGGCCTCGTTCATTTTAGACGAGATGAGGGGAGAGGCCCTGACAACGGTCCTAATGTGCCCCTACAGCCCATTAGAAATAGGAGGACAACCTCGTCCTAATGTGAGTAAAGTCGAAGACCTCATTTATTTTAGACGAGATGAGGAGAGAGGCCCTGACAAAGACCCTAATGTACCCCTACAGTCTGTTAAAAATAGGAGGAGAACCTCATCCTAACGTGAGCAAAGTCAAATGTCTCATTCATTTTAGATGAGATGAGGGGAGAGACCCTGACAACGACACTAATATACCCCTACAACCTATTAGGAATAGGAGGAGAACCTCATCCTAACGTGAGCAAAGTCGAAGATCTCATTCATTTTAGAAGAGATGATGAAAGAGGCCCTGATTACCAAAAAAAAAGAAAAAAAGGAGATAGAAGGATTGAAAGCGAGCATCGCATCCACATGAGGCAACGACAGATAAGAGATCGACAAGATCGATTACAAAAAAAAAGATAGAAGGATTGAAGGCGAGCATTGCATTCACATAAGGCAATGATGGATAAGGTATTATTAAAAGTTTAAATTTATTACAAGTAGGATGAAGGTTGGTCAAACCAACTATATATTATAAGAAAGTCAACACGGTAGGGATCGGCAAGGCTGATTACAAAAAAAATAAAAATAACATATAAAAGAAGGCGAAGCCTTAAAATGGACTGGACTCCTCAGGCTTTGGATCGTCGACGCTGGCCATCACCAAGGCCTGCTTCAACCTAATGATTTTCTTCTCAAGTTCTTTCTTTTTATACAAATTATCTATGTACACCCAATTGATATTCCCGAACTAGCCCTCGAGCTCCCGCCACTGCCTTCTTAGAACCTCGACCACGGCCTCAGCCTCCACATCCTACACGGCTTGATGCTCATAGATCAGTTGGAGCTTCAACTGTGGAACTTCAGCTTTCTCCACCCTGACATCCTCGAAAAGCTCACCGACGGTCTTCTTCAAGGAGGCAATCTCCTCCGACTCTCCACTAGAGATAGCCCACCGACCATCAGCCAATTATAGCTGGAGACGACTCACCTCTCTATTAGCTGCCTGGAGCTCATGCTCGAGCTTGGTCATCTTCTTCGACCAAGTTAGCTTATACTCATTATGCCAGGCTTCGACGTCGTGAAATTGCTTCTGAAGTTCGGAGAACCTCTTGGACCAGTCCCAATCATATCGGGTCCTGTTGGTAGACCATGATGAAGTTTCCTCTAGTAGTTAAATTTTTTCTTTGCCATCGTAAGATCAATCTCAAGGGAGCTGATCTTTGCCGTTAACTCCCAAGACTTGTTGCTGGCACTTTTTCTCAGTTCGACCATTTCTTTCTCGAAGTTGCCCTTCCAAATGCTAAAACTAATGGAGTCCTTGTGCAGATTCCTGAGGCGGGTAACTTTGACAGTTGCCTCCAAAGTATTCTTCCTTGATTTTTAAAGATCATCCTCAATTTTTCTTAACTTCTTCTTCAAGCGATGAACCTCCATCTTCAAGCTCCTAATCAGTGGTCTAATCGAAACCCCATGGGATAAAGGATCGATATCAACTGAAAGAGGAAAGTCATGACCTAGGTCATCAAGAGCGTTCTGAACCATGCAAACGACAACACAAAGTGTAAGGTTAGAAAAAGATTTATTTTTCATTTACTTAGATGTTTTTAAATACATCAGCATAAAAAAAAAAGAAAAAAAAATGTACAACTACTCGAGGATCTCAACCTCGGGAGGGGCGACGGAGGGCGGAGTCTTTATGGCACCATACCAGGGAAAGAGTTTCGATGGAAGATTCAAAGGATCATCTTTTTGAACTCATTTTAGACTTAGAAAGCTTCGATGCCAGCATGGTAAATACTGAAACATCTCGTCTTGACAAGCACGAAAATTCGGGATCGAAATTCGACAGTCATCTTTTTTCTTTCTTCCTTCAAATTTCGAACTCGAAAGTAGAGAGACTATTATTGGGGATAAACTCCGCTTCCGTCGAAGTCCAGTCTGATGCTTAGCCTAATGTAACTGGTAATCACAGAAGAGCTTCGATTGAAAATTCTTTCTCTCTGGACCCCTTCAGCAGCTGAACTCCCTTCGAACTCCTTCAGCAGTCGAATCCCTTTCATACTCCTCCAGTAGTCGAACTCCTTTCGAACTTCTCTAGCAGCCGAACTTCTTTCGGACCCCTCCAATAGTCGAACTTCCTCTGGACCCCTTCAGCAGTCGAACCCCTTTTGGACTCCTCTAGCAGTCAAACTTCTTCTAGACTCCTCTGGTAGCCGAACTTCTTTCGAACTCCTCCAACAATCAAACCTCTTTCGAACTCCTTCAACGATCGAACTTTCTTCGGACCTCTTGAGTAGTCGAACCCCTTTCAGACTCCTCCAGCGATTAAACTTTCCACAGTCATCCAAGAAGATCTCCGCACGAGTCCAATTCCATACACGACATGAATCAACCCATATTCGGACTACCTCAGAGGAGCCCGAACTCCTCTAGAATTGATATAGCTCAAAGGTCATCACCAACCGATGCCTACCCCTCTGAACTTTGACTAAACGGACTGGCACCTCACGATAACAAATACTATCCTCCATAACAAACTTCACGTAGTCTCGAGCGGTCTACTATCCGATAGTTACGACTGTCATTATCAGTTTGTTATAGGCTCCATCTATAAAAGAGATCTTCTAGATATATTTTTTCCAAGCTTTCTTCTTCTTTCCGAAACTCTGTAACTTTTTTGACTAAGTACTCCATTTCTTTTGGTTAAAAAAGCTGACTTGACCGTCGGAGGGTCTTGCCAGAGCCACCACCCTGGACTCTGGATGAGACTTGTTTTGCAGATCACCGATGGTGACCTTGTCTTCTTCGACTCCAGTACTTCTCCGGTGGCAATCAGATTTTGTACCAATAAGATGAGTTTCTTGTATCACATAATGGAGAGGACAAAGAAATAGATTAGTAAGATAGATCTAAAATATATTCAGAAATATATCAACATTATTAAGCACCATTGGGACTACTAGATGGATAGGGATTTAAATCTAGCAAGTAAGCGCGAAATCAAGAATTCTCTAAAAAAAAATTTTTCTCTCATACTTGTACAAGTTTACTTAATCATTTATAAAATTTATCTATAGTTTACTATTTAAATCTACGGTTCCAATACACCATACCTGAGATAGATATGGAGAACAAGCTTCTGATTGCTCTTCAAAATGTGATATATAAGATAGTGCCCAATCTAGAAATTAGATCTATGTATTTGCAAGAGGTATGTTAGGTTAACTGAGATGTAAGCATTTAACTGAATTTGGTCCATAATCAATAACATATTTGTTAAGTTAACAAATATATTTTTCATAGATGATATAGTTTGGAGAGGGGACAATGGCTTTGGAGTCTCATCAGCTATCATAACAAAGGGAAGATGAATCTAAATAAATTATATATTAATAATGAGAAAACTTTGTTGACATTATATGCCTACTAATATCATAAAATCTGATATATAATTTTATTTAATATTTTTTATAGTTAAATGGTGGATTCATTTTAGATAGTCCATAGAAAATTTAAAAAATATGGCTATCCACATTCTTTCTTAGATGATCTTCTCTAGTGGCTGTAAGCATAATTGATTAACTTTCACACTTATTCATAGCAAATAGAGAAACTATCTGACACAGAAGTATCTCGACGATCTTGTATATATTCACTATAATCTGAGATTGAGGCTAAAATACATCTCGAAAGATGTACAACTGAAGTACATGGATCTGATGTTAGGCAATTATGCTAATGATGATGATGATTCGATGATCGGATGGCTTGCAGGCCATTAGCAGGAGCCAGAGCTTGATGTGCTGGGATTTTCTCTATGACCAGCCAGTTTGGTAGCTAGGAAGATTAGGCTGAATTCAGAATAATGGTTAAATAGAAATATTTCACATAATATTCCAGCTGATCAGCCATAGTCTAAGGGGTTACATGGGACTCATTCATTATATGACTCTATGCCTGAGACATCCTTCTAAATATTTGAGCAAAAAATATTAAGATGAGGCCAGTCATCTCAAGCAGGAAGAAGATATTCATCCTCCTAGGTATAGCAAAGTTAGTCACAGAGGGGCATGATGAGAGCTCAAGCAAGTGTTCAGTAAAAAGATAATGAAAAAAAAAAAGATAGTTACGACAACCTCGAGAGTACAGGAGTTAGCTGACTCAGATTTGGAGATCAGAGAGAGTGATGATAGTAGTCATGGATCTGATGACTAAGAAGGGACTGGAGGACAAGAGACCGTTGTTCATGAGACAAAGCCGTAGAATGGTATTCAATTTATCGGTGAGCCCTAATTTATACATATCACACAAGAGAAGAACTATGGTGCACGAGTTGATAGAGTCCATGAGGATATGATTTTATATAGACGATAGCCTCCTAGAGGTCATCTAGTAATGTAGCTACAGATGACCTTACATGTAAAGTAGGATCCATGGATGTATCTAGATCATTCTCGCATTATGGATCTTATTATCCACAGGCAGCTTATGATCCCTATGGATATGGATATGGTGCATCCAAGATATTATTTTTCAGTGGCTGCTGCTATCCTATGCAGCTTAGAGTATCTTATAGATCGAATTTTGCTATCGGTATATTTGGATGGGCTTCTTCATAGCCATACTATCATCCAAGGATACTTCTCAGAGTCAAAGTATATTTAAGCAAGAGATTTGAGATGTCTTACAATTTAGAGAAGATACTTTATGGGATGAATATTCATGACTACAATGCTACTTGGTTAAAGGGATGAGTTGATATTTCTCCAAAGTATACGAAAATACGAGTATCACAGATACTTGACGAGATATTAGATCAGTAAGAATCTTGAGGTTAGTATATTATTCTTTGTATTATACTTTAGATATATTTAATGCATTATTTTAGACTTCTTTTATTTTATTTTGGGATGTTAGAATTATTATATAACATAAATAAACATTAATTTAGATCTAAAATAATTTAAAAATTAATAAAAATTAAATAAATTAAAAAAATAAAAAAATATATATCGGTATGGAACTGGCATACCAATCCATACCGACACTCGGTATGGTACGGTACCTAGCTAGTATGAAAACATTGAGACCAAGAATCGGCATGGATACCGATACTGATTTCTGAAACTTTGATCAAAATTAACTCCACCATCAAAAATGTCTTTTATCTTTGGTGTCAATGTCATTACCATTACCATCATTAGCTTCATCCTCATCACAACTAGTCCACTTCCCACATCATTGTTGTAGTTGCTATTATCATTATCATCGTAATCACTACTATCAAATTCAAAATAATAATCATCATCATAATCATAGTTATAATAATACCCATTTTAATCACCATAACAATGATAATGCTATTAGAATTGTCATTTTCATTATCATCATTAATTATGCTTTCTAGTGTCATTATCATTATAGCCAGAATCTCTACGGTAGTCTTATTGATCACATGCACAACAAAGTTCATGCCCATGATCAGTACCAGAGTTCCGGTGAGCTCCATAAGACAATAGATTGTGCAGCGTGGAGGAGGTAATAGAGAACAACCATGAGCTGAATCACAGACCAATGCACCATAAGCGTGTCATGGGGGACATCTACGAAGTCGGAGCCTCCGTGGTGGAGGGAATCGGTAGAATGAGGTGGGGATGTTAGAAGTGTGCTGCCATGTGGGAAGGGTTGGACATCATGCTGATGAGAAGAGCAATGTAGTGGATGTGGCAAAGTAGTGGAGAAGCTTAATTGCACCACTAGCCATGGATGGAGAGAAACAAAGAGGCTCAAAGTGTTCCGAGTGAACAAAGGTTTCTAAGAGTGAGGTTGATCTTAATAGTTTCTGGTTTTAATAATATATCCTAGGATAGGAGTGGAAAGGAATTGGGATGGGGACTGGATCATTTGAAATCTTGGACTTCAAATTTGTATGGTGAAGGTAGGTGGCAGAGGCTAATTGGTCCAAGAGAGAACGGAAGGAATGGTGATCGGAGAAAGACGGGCTTGGATTTGCCGAGTTTGAATCTACTTTTTACTCTAAAAATATTAGCATGTAACACACGGAGTTAAGCCTCGGAAGAAGTCAATTGTTTTCCTATTTTTGGTTGGTAAATGTTTTTCTTTAAACATTTTGGGACAAAAATTCTGCAGCTCCATGAAAATTAAATTGATAAATATTAAAAAAATAGGCAGTAGGCAACAAGCTAGTGAGCCTATTGCCTCAAGGTACAGCTTGAACTAGGCCCAATAGAAATTAGCTTTGTTGATTTAGGTCAGCCATTCAGATCCAGGTTTGTAAAAGATTTTTCGATTATTCATGAATTGTTCATTAATCTTGCAATATATTCACATGAATTAAATAAAACTTTATGTTTCTAAAAATTGGTAATTTTATTTTTTGTTATTATTCGTGGTATTATTTCATCAATTTTGTGGCTCTTTCCTCTTCCATTTTTATTTTCATTGAATAACTATTTAAATATATAAATAATCATTGTTTGAAAGATGATATGTAATGCTATCTTATCCAATATTTTTCCAAATTTATAGACCAAACCATTTTCAAACATTTGACAAACTTTAAACAAATAAAAGCCCTTTCAATCAGAAGTTATGACCACTAGAGCCGGCGTGGAAGTTGCACTAATTAAGGATACAATGTTAGGAGGTGTCTTTGGCATGGGTAAGCTGTAACAAGATTTAAGATGCCACAGTTTGCAAAAGTGTTAAGGGTCTCAAAAGATAATAAAGATCCCAACCCAGCAATTTTTGAACAAAGATTTCTGAGCCCATCTCCAACGAAGTAGGACTAGTAAAGGTAATGTTTTTCAAAATATTGAAGTAATGGTTATGTCTTTTATTTAAAAGAAATATTCAGCTTGACATCAACAAAAATTCTTTGCCATGGATAGGGGACGAAAAGAGTGGTGGGAATAGTTTTGATATCCTGAAGACTTGTATCTTCAGCTCCAACAACCAATTCCGTGGAAGGATCATCATCATATATTAACTTGAGTATGTGTTGCAGGACCACATGCATCTATGTATTGAAGTAAGAGAAGAATAAGAGCTAGATTCCTGCGGTGTGCCACGTAGAATCGATTATTTTGACTACACCAAGCCTCCATCCATTTGGACACCCAAGAATGGAAAAAAAAAAAAAAACCAATATAAAACCCCAGCGATCGTCCAACATCTCTGTTCGTGCCACTCAAGCCTACTACCTGATCTTCCCACGCTTCATGATCGCGCCCTCTCTAGCCCCCACCTTTGCAGGAGTGCTGGTCCACTAGCATCTTTTGACTAGTTGGAAAAGATCCAAGCCATCATCTAACATCCCTGTTTGCATCGCTCCAAGCCCACCATCTGGTTTTTCCATGTTCCACGATCGCGCCCTTCCCGATCCCCACCTTCGCGGGAGCGCCGACCCACTAGAATCTTTCGACTGGTCGAAAAAGATCGATGAGGACTGAGGGCTGAGCAGCACTGTTCAACCAAGGGGTGGTGCTCGAGACGATTGATGAGGACAAGCAGTGTGAGTTTGAAAGGATGTGAGGGTGGGCTCGAGTTAATTTATTGCTAGAGAGGCATGGGAGTTGTGATACTTAGAGAAAGGAGACGGTACGGTAGAGTAGGCATCTTTCATCTGCTCAGAAAAGATCGATGAGGACTAAGAGCCGAATAGCATCGTTCAGCTAGGAGGTGGTGCTCGAGAGATGATCGACGAGGACAAGTAGTGTGAGTTTGGGGGGATGTAAGGGTGGGCTCGGGTTTGTTGTTGGGGAGGCATGGGAGTTGTGATGCTCGGAGAAAGGACGATATGGCAGATTGGATTGAGTGATTTTGGTTACATATCTTATTCTTTATTTTGTATGTTTTTTTTTTGTATCAATTTATAATAAAAAATAGTCCTTCTTTTTATTGTAGTGTTGCTAACATAGCTATTCAAATGATTTTTATTGTGCCGCCTGGAAAGTAGGTTTATTATTAATATTTGTTACTCCAAGAATTAATTTTGATAATTATAAAATATTTGAGCGAGATACTAATGATTTAGGCTTGAAAAAAGATTTATTATATTTCAGAGATAAAATCATAAATTTTATAAAGTTAGAAAAAATATATTTCGGAAGCTTCAACAATAAATCTAGAAGATTTCTGATCTATTGGAGGTAGTTTTATAAATTTTGGATGCATAATTTAGAAAAAAATCAGAAAAAAAGATGATGAGGGGCAAAATCATAAATTTTATAAAATTGGAGAAAATCTATTTCGAAAGTCTCAAGAGCAAGAACAGAAGATTTGTGATCTATTGAAGATAATTTTATATTTTTTGGATGTATATTTTGAGAGAAAATTAAGTTTGAAGAAAATGATCGACCCTTAGGTCGATCCCTGTCAAAGGGACTGATTTGCACACCAAAGGGAACGACCCCTAGGTTATCCCCTTGTGCCAGGGGTCGATCTAAGGGTCTACCTCAGCTGTTCCAAAGGTAAAAAAATAGAACATGGAGTTTTTTGGATTTTCTATCACAGAGGTTGACCCCTAGGTCGACCCCTATGTAGGGGATGACCCCTACGATAGAAAATTTTCGCAATGACTATTTTTTCATTCATTTTAGATCATATTTAATACATATTTAAAGTCCTTCAATGACTCTAAATCTGTCTAGATTTCTCTCTAGCATCTATTGAAGATATAAAGGTTCTTAAAAGAAAAAAAAAAAAGAGATGCAAGCATTCATTTCAGTCCTAAGTAAAAAATCTTCTTCAAGCAAAGAAACTTTCATTTCAAGTTCACCAACCCTCAAAAGCTTATTCAAGTCTTTAATAACTTTGAGAGAAATCAGAAAAGCTTCTTCCTTAATTGTGTAAAGAGTTTTTAACATTTTATTTGCTCATTAAAGGAACTAACTTTGTATTTCATTATCATTAACTCTTATACTTTGTTTTCATATTGTTTTAAGTTTTAGGAGTTCCAAAACTTGGAAAGATCTCTTCAAACCTTGAATCAGAGTATGTAGGATTGGCTTGTACCTAAAAAATAAGCGTGCTAGCTTGGGATAGCTAGGATTGGAGATTTTTAATGGTGTATTTAGTTTGAATATGGTTAGTGGATTTAAATTTTCAAGTAGAAACTTGGAGAGTGGATGTAAGTGCAAGGTTGGCATCGAACCACTATAAATCTTGCTTGTTTATGATGTACTTGTTCTTTCTCCATCTTTATTTTCTTAAATACTTGCTCTCTTACTATTTATCTTTTCATCTCACTTAAATCACCCACCACATACAACTTGCATAACATTACATAATCTTTGTGGTTCTAAATTAGCTTTAAAATTTTAAAAACCTAATTCATCCCTCCTCTTAGGTTGCATATCTGGGCAATAAGTGATATTAGAGTAGGTGCTCTGTTATTGGTTATTGATTTAACCACCAAAAGCCAAAGATCTTAGCAATCTAAAATGAAATCTTTTTTTAATGATGGATATTTTATAGATAGGCCTCCATTGTTTGATGGCTTAAATTATACTTATTGAAAATCTAGGATAAAAATATTTATTTAAGCACATGACTATAATTTATGAAAAATTATAATCAATGGCCTACACACATCCAATGCATCAATTCAGGATAAAGAAATGATTCAAATGAATACTAAAGCAATGAATTTACTTTATTGTTCATTAGACAAATATTTTTAATGCAATTTCTTCATGTAATTCAGTAAATCAAATATAAAAAAAATTATACACTACTTTTGAGGAAGCAAATCAAAGAGAAACATCAAGCTCTTAAGAAGAAAAGAAAACTTACCTCAACTCATGCCTTATGGTGCATGAGGATGAAAAGAAGAAGAAAAGAAAGAAATAAAAAAAAAGAAAGCATTGATTAAGCAGGAGCAAAGCAAAGAAGAGAAGAATAAGAAAGAGAAGGAATGTATAGAAAGTTGTTGTCTTATGGCTCAAAATGATGAGATAGATCATGAACACTTCTCTAAATTTATTTTTAATGAATTATATGAAGTCTTTAATGAGTTAATGGATAAATACAAAAAGATAAAGCTACAGAATAAAGAAATTTAAAAAATTTAATCTATTTTTGGTTGAAGAGAAAAATAAAATTTTGAGTAAAAAAAGATCTATTAAAAAATATAAAAATATGATAAAAAAAGATTTCTTGAAACAAATTAATTCTTTAACTAAAAAAAAGAATTGATTAAATCTGAAAATTTGTTAGTTGAAAAAATACTGAGCTTAAGAAGAAAAATAATATTTTAAAATCTTTTCTAAAAAAAAATGAGATAATTTTAAATGAAAAATTGATTTTAACTCAAGAAAATCAAAATCTAAGAATTAAAATTGCTAAGTTAAAATCTACGGTAGAAAAGTTCACTCTTAGCTCAAATAAACTTCAAATGATATTTGAAAATCAAAAGACCATTTATGATAAAGCTGGCCTAATCTATAATCCTCTTAAGAAATAAAAATTTTTGAAAAATATCTTTGTGAACTCATCAAGCAACAAGTTTTCAAATATTACTTGCTTTAAATATGAAAAAATAGGACATAAATTCTATACATGTTTTTTTGGTAAATCTAAAAATTCAAACATGAAGAAGATTTAGATTCTAAAAAGAACCATGAGCTTTAATCTTCATAGACCCAAGATGACTTGGGTACCAAAAACTAGTAAATGATTTTATGGGTACACTAAGGATCCAATGAAATAAAATGAGAAAATACTTGTAGTTGGATGCCTTGGAAATGGACTTGGATGGATAATAATATCGATAAAATCTAAATTTTTCTCACATCATACCATCAATATTTATTTGATTAATTTTATTAATTTTAATGATCTATCATTATGATTTTATATTATGATTACTTGCTTGAAATTCTTTTCATATATTAGTGAGATTAGTATGATTGATTGATTTTGATGATTTAAATATTTTATTTTTAAAAAATCAATATGCTCTCCTCTAAATATCATGTTATGATATAAATTGAAACTATCTTAAAATTTAACATGATATAATAACTTTTTCATATCAATTTTGTAATTGATAAAACTTAAATTAAAAGATTCTTAATTGGATATGAATATTTTTGAATTACTAAATATACATGCAAAATTGATTTTTGGCATTCCCCCATAAGTTGCTTAAATATTAAAATTTCTCAAAATTTTGCATGATCTAAGTACTTGAAGATAAAACATCTATTCATAAAGCTCAAGTGCTTGACGTGTTGAATTACATTGCATATTAGCTTATCCCTAAGGATTTGAAATTTCATAATTCAACTAAAACTCATAGAGCCTATATCTAGATTTTCTTTTACATGAGTCCCTTGATAATCTTGCCCCTATGATTGATTAATTCTTGATCCCCTAATTTGACTTAAATTTTCTTCTTGATCATCGATTTGATTGCCTATTGATTCTTATTCAACTTGATTAAATTTTCTTAAATTAAAAACTATTTGAACTATTTTCTGCTTCAAAAAGCCGACTCTTGATTTAGTAGGAGTTAACCCCTTTTTTCTGGAATTAGTTCTCTTGTTTAAAAATATTCCAAGGCTCTATCATTCTACTATTAATTTTCTTAAGCCGTAATTCTTTTCAAACCCCTCTTCTACTAAAATCAGACCTTTTCTGTCCATTTCTATTTTAATCTTATAGTCCTTATTTTTCAATGGCACCCTAGAAGCATTTTATCCAAAGAAAGAGAGAAGTCTAGTTTTCAAAATAAAAGTTGTGCAGATTGAGATAAATATTGATAGCATTGGATGCATGCTACACATATACAAATCAGTAGGAGCATCTTAGATTATCTTAAGCAACTACACATTTAAGATTTGCATTTGATTGAGGTAATGATTAAGGGTATTGAGGATATCAGCTCTCATGCTATAGCAGATGATGATGATGAGACTTCTATAGCAGAGCTTATTGCAGTATATATCAGGACAAGGAGCCAGCAGAGCAGCATAAATAAATAAAAATAGTTTTACTTTCATAGACCAGCCATCCAGATACTAGCTCATGATTATCTGATAGACTGGATAAGGATGCATTTGTTGAGAGACTCTTCATCAAAATCGTAGCATCAGTCTGTGCAGAGCTTTAGAGGTACATATCAGAGGCACACTAGATGAGATGAGATCAGATAGAGGCATTATCATTGATCAAAAATGAGTTAGCTAGAAAGATTGATTCAAGCACTCACTGCAGTGAGAAAGAATGTTCACTACTGGATCCAGTCATTTGGAGATATTAGACTACACTCTTCTTCTACCTAGCCTAGACCTACATCTTAGGATTATCCTGATATATACTTACTTAAGATGCTAGAATTTTTTTCCACAGCTTTAGTGATCCTTTCAATCTATTTTTGACATCTATATAGGATATAGCTCTCATACATTTTGCATGCTTTTATAATTTTATCTTTGTAATCACCATTGGCTAATCAATAAAAATTTTATCTTTTATAAAAATTTAATATGTTTAATATTATTTGTTTGACTCAATATGTGCTTTGCTTGTGAAATAAAGAAACAAAAATGATTGCTTGTTTAAATTAATTAAATATGCCTAATTTGAAAGAAATAGGGGAGAATTAAGAAAAAATAATTTTTCAACATAGGAAGGGAGTTAAGAAAATCAAGTTTTCTAGCATTTGTTATGAAAAAAATTGAATTGAATAAGAAAAAATATTATTAAAATATTAAAAGTAAAATTATTTTGATCTATTTATGCACTCGTGTTATTCTAGTTATTTGATTTATTTTAGAGAAATTATTTCTATTTTATATTTTATTCAATTATACTTTGCATGGTTTGATACTATTATAATTTTTAATAATTAATTGATATCAAGCTTAATATTAAAAAATATTTTACTCCAAATGAAAATTTTAGATAAATAATTTTTTAATCTCATGTAAAATCATTAATAGGCACTTATTTATTGCTGGACTTGTTGGTTCACTTATACTTGTGCTTTCATGTGATCTTGTTTATTCATGTTTTGCATTGGTATCAAGAAATTCATCCTTAAGTAAAGTTTCATAATTGGTATCAAACACATTTTTTTCTATCTTACACTTTCTTGCCTTTTTTCAGTAAAAAGAAAAGAATATTTTATTTTGAATCTGATTTTGTATAGCTTATATGATATCTTTTGAGATAAATTTAAATAATTTTATACATTTTCTAAACTAAATTGAATGATATTTCTTAAGAAAAGAAAGATCTAAATTTAAATAGTAAATCTCTCTATGATTTATTTGCATAGTTTATTAGTATCAATTCAAAATGACTTATCAAAATAATTTGATTTGAACTTAATAAATTTATCTTTTTTATCAAAAAAACTAAAATAATTGGCATCAGATTTTATCGCCTTGCACTCCATCTTTTGATAAAAAAAATAAAGAAAAAAAAGAATGCTTTGTCTTAAATCTAAGTTTGCATAGCCATATTTTAATATGATAATGTTTGAGATTAATTATAAATATTTAATATCTTTTCTGAACTCAATGTATAATATTTCTTGAAAAAATATTTTTTTTAAAAATAATTAATAAAAATATTAAATTAAATAAATCTCTTTGTGATAATATATCCAAATTTTTAATTTTAAAAGAATCTTTTTATCTTGGATTTTTAAAGCTTAAAGCTATTCCTTAGCTAAATTTGAAAAGCATTTCTTTTTGAATCTACAGTTTTGAGAAAAAAAATATAGTATTGAAATTATACTTTCTAAATAAGAAAGAAATATTTCTTAAACTAAATCTTATTCTATTTTTGGTTGAGTTGTGCCAAAAAAAATAATTTTTATAAATTTAAAAAGAAATTACTTATATTACTTAATTTATTCATCTTTGATTTAAGCATTTATATATTTTTTGACTTATCAATTCATACTTTAATTGATTTAATTATGTCATCATTTTTTAATGATCAATGAATATTTTAAAAATACTTTACATCAATTGATCATTTTGATGTTGTCATGATTGAAGACATCCTATTATAAATATTCTACTTTAAAATTAATAAAAATAAATTTTTTATAAAAAAAATTTACATGATTATGATTGATTATTTGATTGATGGTTGATTATTTGAAACTCAATATGCTTACTTTAAAATAAGTGTAATAGAGAAAAAAAATACTAAAAAAAATAATTTAATCTTAAAAGATTATTTAATTAAAAATATTTTTATTTGCAAAAGTAAGGAAAAAATTTATTTAAGATGAATTAATTATAAAATTGGTATCAATCAAATTTGAAAATCTATTTTTAAAAGTCAAATTAGTATTAGTTAAAGATTAAAGTGGTATCAATTAATGGTACTTCACTTAAAACAAAAGAATAAATTTAAAAATATCATGTGATGAATTTTATGGTATTCACTTTTAAAAATAGGAGAGATATTTGTTGTAAATTAGTATTAAAAATATCGATATTAATCTCAAATTTTCAATCATTTATCTTATAATTTTCTTAAATTTATACTTTATTTCAATTGAATTCAAACTCTCAATCAAATATTTTATAGTCTTTTTAATTCGTGCTTTCATGTATTTATTCAATTTGATTTACTTGATTTAAAGTACTACTAATTTAAATTAGTATCAGACAAATAAATTATTCTCAAATATTGAAACTTACTTAAAGTGGTATCATTTATTTGTTGATTTTATAATTTAATTTATCTAAACATTCTTGACATTCTTAGAGTTGAGTTGAATTGAAAACTCTTTTTACTCCTAAAAATAAATTTATAAAATTTTTAATATACAATATAAGATCTTATAAAATTATTTTTAGCTTTGATACTATCTTTCATACTCTTTTGATACATACATTTTCAAAGTTTAATTGATTAAAACTTCTTGAGAAAAACAAAGAATAAATATTAAAATTGATGTCAATTTTTTTTATTATATTTATTTTATTTAAAAAATTTTATTTTTTAATATTAAATTAAAAATCTACATTGATGGTATCAAATAGAAATTTGACATCGAACCTACTTTTCTTGGTATTAAATGTGCTGAAATATCTCAAAAAGCTCTATCCCTCAATATTGACATGAAAAATTTGAATTAAAACTTTTTAGAAAGGAAGAGAGTGATATCAATACAAATTTGATATCAAGCATACTTATTTTTATATTAAATATTCTATAAAATTTAAATTTAATATCCTCTTGAAATTAAATCAAAATTTTTTGAATTTGATATATATTTTTTAAATTTTAGTTGATTTTGATGATATATTTCAATGATTTGTTTGATGCATTAATAAAAAAATATTATACTTGATTTTTTTGTTCAAAATTTTGAAAAGCTCTATTCCTCTTAAAGCTTAAAAATATATTTAAAAATCTGATTATAAAAGTTATAATCATTTAATAAGGAGGAGAGCCTTTGATATTTGAATTCAAGCAAATTTTTGAAAGAAAAGCGATATTTTAGGCATATTTTAAATCCAAAGATAAGTTTTAAAAAGGAAGATGATTTATTTGACTTTATTTTTTGAATTTAATACATCTCTTATTTGATACACTTTTATATCTTATTGATTTTGATGATTTTCTTAATCCTTTCCATAAGCTTTTTAATAATTATCAAAAATAAAAAAAAGAATATTGAGTTTATGTTTAATGAATTGATGCTTAAAATACTCAATAATTTAATACTTGAAATCTTAATACTCATTTATTTAAATTAAGACATTATAGTATAATGAGTATATCAAAAATATACTCATGACATATATTGGCTTATTTTGATTGTATATGGTGCTTATTTTGATTGCATATAATTGAGACATTATAGTATAATTGAGAATATTCATGAAGTATGCATTTATATGTTTAGTCAATTACTTCATGACATATATTGGCTTATTTTGATTGTATATGGTGCTTATTTTGTATGACTAACTATTTCTATTTCTGAAATCTTTATATAAACTTCATGTCGCATCTTTATGTATTCTGACTAGAACTATTTACTTGATGTATAACTCCTATAACTCTTATGTATTTTCAATATTGATATTTTATTCTATCATAAAACAGGAAGTAAATTTTTATTTTAAATAAGAAAAAAGTAGTTTTTAATTGATGATGTCAAAAAATAAGAGTAAATATATTATTTGGTATAAGCAATAATTATTAATTGATGATGTTAAAATTACATGCTTGATGATTGATGAAGTTAAAATTACATGCTTGATGATTGGTAATTTTTTTTATATAGCCCCTAACCTCTCTTCTAAAAGAACGAAGTTATTTTATAGAAACTGAGATTTATACTATAATTTCTCTATCCTTTATGGTAATAAGGCACTATGATCATCTACCTATAGGCATTGACATTATGTCTTGATATTATAAAGCTCATGCCTTAAAGGTTTGCATCAATTGAATATATCTATATATTATCTTAATTTTAAACTCAAAATTCTTAATGGTACTATTTTTTTTAATATTCTATGCATGTCTTATTTTACTTATACATAAATATTTTATCATCATCAAAAAGGAAGAGATTGTTGCTCCAAGAATTGATTTTGATGATTACAAAATATTTAAACGAGATACTAATAATTTTGGCTTGAAAAAAGATTTATTATATTTTAGAAGCAAAATTATAAATTTTATAAAGTTGAAAAAAATATATTTTGAAAGTCTCAATAGCAAGCCTAGAAGATTTTTGATCTATTGAAGATAGTTTTATAAATTTTGGATGTATAATTTAGAAGAAAATCAGAAAGAAAGATGACGAGGAGTAAAATCATAAATTTTATAAAGTTGGAGAAAATCTATTTCGAAAGCCTCAAGAGCAAGAATAGAAGATTTATGATCTATTGGAGGTAATTTCATATTTTTAGATGTATATTTTAAGAAAAAATTAAGTTTGAAAAAAATGGTCGACCCCTAGATCGATCCCTGTCAAATGAGCTGATTGGCACACCAAAGGGGACGACCCCTAGGTCATCTTCTATGCTAGAGGTCGACCTAGGGGTCGAATTCTGCTGTTCCAAAGACAAACAAAATAGAATATAGAATTTTTTGGGATTTCTGTCATAGAGGTCGACCCCTAGGTCGACTCTTGTGCAGGGGATGACCTAGGGGTCGACCTCTATGATGAAAAATTTTCGCAACGACTATTTTTTCATCCATTTTGGATCATATTTAATGCATATTAAAAGCCTTCTAATGGTGCTAAACCTATCTAAATTTTTGTCTAGCATCTATTGAAGATATAAAGGCTCTTAAAGAAGAAAAAAAAAGGAAATTCAAGTATTCATTTCAGTCCTAAGCAAAAAGTCCTCTTCAAGTAAAGAAGCTTTCGTTTCAAGTTCACCAATCCCTTAAAAGCTCATTTAAATCTTCAATAACTTTGAGAAAAATCAAAAAAGCTTTTTTCTTAATTATGTAAAGAGTTTTTAATATTTTATTTACTCTTTAAAAGGGCTAATTTTATATTTTATTATCATTTTTATACTCTATTTTCATATTGTTTTAAGTTTTGAAAATTTCAAAACTTGAGAAGGTCTCTTCAAACCTTGAATCGGAGTATGTAGGATTGGCTTGTATCCAAAAAATAAGCGTGCTAGCTTAGAATAGCTAGGGTTGGAGGTTTCTAATGATGTATTTAGTTTGAATATGGTTAGTAGATTTAAATTCTCAAGTAAGAGCTTGAAAAGTGGATGTAGGTGCAAGATTGGCACCGAACCACTATAAATCTTGCTTGTTTGTGGTGTGCTTGCTTTCTCTCCATCTTTATTTTCTTAAATACTTGCTCTCTTACTATTTATCTTTTCATCTTACTTAAATCATCCACCACATACAACTTGCATAATATTACATAATCTTTGTGGTTCTAAATTAGCTTTAAAATTTTAAAAAATCCAATTCACCCCTTCTCTTAGTTTGCATATCTGGGCAATAATATTTATTCCATCGATGACAGTTTCTCATCTAGCAGCATCGCACCCTGCTCTATAGAGCAGCGATGGAAGTGGGTCGATAATTATTACTGGAACAATGCCTGCCTCCAGAACTAGAACTAGTGCAACGATAAGTGGGACAACCTCCTTCATGATTACAAGAATGTCTGCAACTACGAGGCCCATGCCACAGCTTCCACCATCAGTAGCACCATCAGAGATTGGTCCGCCTACTAGGCCATGGAGTGGCACGAGCAAAATTCAAAATGCAAGAGCATGAGAAGGAGGCTGAGCGAAGATGGGATGGTCGAGATGGGAGATGTTGGTGACAGCAGGAAGGGAACCAGGTAGGAGGCAAGAAAGGAGAAAGGAGGGATAGTGGTGGTGCCAGAGGGTGCAATCAAGATTAGCATTTGTCGAGAGAGAAAAAGAGCGGTGGTGAGGTGGTAGAGGGTGGGGTGGCACTGACGGGTGTGTAAAAGGTATGAGAAGAAGAGAGAGGATGAGGGTGCGATGGGGATCGGGATTTGCCAAGAGAAAAGGAGAGCCATGGTGGGATGGTAGGTGCGGAGAAGGTATGAGAACAGAAAGAAAGAATAAAAAATAATAAAATATTATTTTATAAAATAATAAATAAATATAATATATAATAAATAAAATAAAATATTAAAAAAACTAAAAATATTTATTATGAAAGAATTTTAATAATTATAGTCCATAATTATCCATCTAGCGCAACATGCGAGTCTTTGACTAGTTAGTCAATAATATAAATGATAAAACATTTTAGCTAAAATAAAAGCAAAGGAAAACTGAGTATATGTCTTAACTTGCCAAGCAAAAATATCGAATACACAAAGCAAATTGGAGCAACCAAAGAAAAAAAAAATTTAGAGCAGCCAGACTCTAAATTAGAGTAATCTTACTAGATGCTAAGACTCTATATTACACCAATCTTATCAAACTCTAAGACTATAGATTAGAAATCTTTGAACTAGCAATTTTTTCTATAGTTGCCGAGACCTTCGAGAATGTTAAGCCATCCTTTCATTGATTGATCAGAAGCAAGACCATAATCTATTGGATTGGTGTTTTCAAACTCTTGATTATCTACTAATAACCATTCGTTGGTCAGTGTAGTTATGTTTGTCTTGTTTGACGTCTCATTGTAGCTAAATGTTACAACCAATTGAACTGAATAATCCTCATTCCCTTCCAAGCTTGCACCATCTTTTGATGTAGGAAGCTGCCCATCTTTTGTATTCAGTTCATCACCCATTGCCTCAAATGTATAATCTTTGGTAGTCTCTCCAGTCTCGACCTCCTTGCTACTGCTATTATCATAATCAGTAGCCGATCGGCTATTTTCATGGTTGAATGAATCATCCTCAATCGCCTCTAAACTTGCACCATCATTTGAGCTTGCAAGTTGCTCATCCTCTATATTCAAGTCATGACCCAGTGACTTGGCCACATCTCCCTTGGTAGTTTCTCCAGTCTCCTCCTTGCTATTGCTACTATCATCATAATTGGTATCAAATTGACTATTCTCATAATTCATTGAATCATCCTCATGAGAAGAAGGAAAAGGAGGATGAGGAGATGCTCAATTATTGTCACTAATCTTATCACATTCATACTCCTCGGCTTCGATGTTGCTATTGTCGCTTCCATAGTCTTCATCTTCCTTGTTATCATCATCATTAATTTATGACATTGCCTTCAATGTCCATATCTCCACTCTCATGGTTCTCATCTTCACTTAAGCCTTCACTATCACTTCCATAATCTTTATCTTCCTTGACATCATAATCATCAATTTTATAATTTTTTGCAGTATCTGTGTCCTAATCATATATTTCAAGGATGAATATAGAATTTTTTAGGTACTTAAAACGAAGATTTTATCCATAAGATAAATCCCCTAAAGGAAGCTAAGTCAGGAAAATTCAAAGATAATTTTTCAAGTTTCTAACTCGATGGAGTCGACCTTAGGGGAAGAGAAGTCTACTCTGACATGATTGGAGTAGACTAGCATGGACTCGAGTTGACTCATGATAGATAAGAGTTGACTCTCTCAAAAAAATAAAAGACTATATTTTTAGGATCCCAGCTCGAGTTGACCCTTGAAGAGCTTGAGTCGACCTCTACAAGTTGACCTTGAGTCAATTCTTTCAGGAAAGACATAATGCCAGATTTTTAGACTGAGAGTGAATCGACTCCTAAAGAGGTTGAGTCAGTTTTTGAAGAATTTGAGTTGGCTCCTGATACAGGAACAATAATAATGACTAATTTTTTACACTTCTTTAATAGCTAGATTTTGGCTCCAACAGTTTATCCATGCCTTCCAATAGCCAAAACTTATTCTTCAGTAACTTTTGAGCCTATTAAGAGCTAGAGAAATGATTGAAAAGTAGGGGCCAAGTGGATTGAAAGAAAAAACACTTCATTTATTGAGAGCATCATTGAATATTCTTGGAAAAGGAGAAAATAGAGGGATTTATGCATAGAATTCAATGGGCTTTCATGAGTGATCATCTCTATTATTTCTCACATCCTCTCAAGCATCAAGAAGAGAAGTTGAAGCATCATTTGAGTAACTCATCGACAACTTCTTCATGCATAAAAGAGTTCTATTTTTCTGTTTTATTTTTGTGTTGAAATTTCTATACCTTATATTCTTTGGTTTTCTTTTCAAGTTTTTTTAGGATGAAAGAAACTTAGGATTAGGCCTATCTATGTCTAGAATTAGACTTGTATGATTTTAGTTGATGAGTCCAAAAAATCAACTAGGTTAATTATGAACATGTAAAGATTTTAATTGATGATCCTCAAAAATCAATTGGATTTGATGATGAACTTGGATAAAACAATCTCACTATAACTATAATCAGGCTGATTATAGTAGAATTTTTAAGAAAGGATTGGAGAGTGAATATAGATGTGGAGTTACACCAAATCACTATAAATTTGTTATATTTATATTTTATCTTACTTTCTTACTTTACTAGCTTTATAATTCTTGCTTTGGATTTATTGTTTTAATTATACCATTGCACATAGCATACACCTCATAATCACTCAAGTTAATTTAAATTGAAGCATATTTTTGTTCAAATTTTGAATTAGTTAAAATTTTTAAAGAATTTAATTCATCCTCCCTCTTGCATTGCCAATCTTTCTAGATAACAATTGATATCATAGCAAATACTTTTATAATCGTTATTGACCTAGTGGTCTTAAGCTAAAGATCATGGCAATCCTGATTGGTTCCTTATTTACTGAAGGCCAATCTACATCTAGATCACTACTGTTTAATGTTACTAATTACACATTTTGGAAGGTATGTATGAGAATTTTCATACAAGTTTTAAATTACGATATATGAAGAGACATAGCTAATGGACCACATACACCCATAATTTTAATTAATGAAGTGCCCTCTCCCAAATCGAAAAAGAATTATGATGAATTTGATAAAAAAAATGATACAATTGAATGAACAAGTTATTAATATTCTATATTATTCTTTAGATGTACATAAATTTAATAGAATATCCATTTGTACATCTATAGAAAAAAAAATTAGGATAGATTGAAAATTATTCATGAAGGAATAAGCCAAGTTATGGAGTCCAAAATTAATTTACTTGTTTATAAGTATGAAATGTTTAAAATGAAGCATCATGAGTCGATTTCTGATATGTTTTCTAGATTTACTAATTGTATTAATGCTTTGAATGATCTTAGCAAAACCTATACTAATTATGAGCTTATTTATAAGGTTCTAAGGTGCTTACTAAAGATATGGAAAGCTAAAGTGGTGGCGATACTAGAAGCGAGAGACCTTATTAAACTATCAATAGAAAAATTAATTGGTTCACTCATGACATATGAGTTGAAGATGCAACAAAATGGAGAAGAAGATAAATCAAAGAAGAAAAGGACCATCGCATTCAAGTCATCGACAAAATCTAAAGAAAATGATGAGATGAAGGATGAAGATGAAGAATAAAGTGAAGATGAAGATGAGGACTTGGGGCTATTCATTAGAAAATTCAAAAAGTTCCTCATGAAGAAAGCTTTAAAGAAAAAGAAAGATAAAAATGATAAAAAATATATATATCATTTGCTACAAGTGCAACAAGTCGGGGCACTACTAACTAAATTATCCTTTATTCAAAAAAAACCCCAAAAGGACCAAGAATAATGCTATGATGGCTATTTATAGACATAGTGATATTTCTAGCTCAAGTGAGGAAGAAGATATTGCTAATCTTTACCTCATAGCTCAAAGTGATGAGGTAATATTGAAAACTCTCTCAAATTTATTTTTGAAAAAAATATTCAAGTCTTTCATGAATTAATGAATGATACAAAAAGATAAAGCTGAAAGATAAAGAGCTTAAAAGATCAAATTTTCTTTTAACTAAAGAAAAAATAAAATTTTGATAAATAAAGATAAGCTTTTGAAGAAAAATAAGTCTTTAACTAAAGAGAAATAAAATCTTTTGAATCTAAAAAATCTCTAGTAGAAAAAAAATACAAAGTTGAGAAAAGAAATGGAAATATTAAAGCCCATTGTAGAAAAGTTTACTTTCAGTTTTGAAAAGTTTCAATTAATGCTAAAAAATCAATCAAAGGTCTGTTTTCAATAATGCTGAAATTGACTTAATTCTTTAAAAAAATAAAAAATTATTAAAAATATATTTACTAGAGCCTTACATAAAATCATTCTATCATTTGCTTTAAATGTAATAAAGTAGGTTATAAAATTTCTAAATGTAATTTTAATAGAAATAATCATACTTGTGTTAAATAAATTTAGATTTCAAAAGAAACTTTATGTACTAACCCCAATGGATCCAAGAAAGTTTGGATACCAAAATCTAGAAAATAATCTTTTTTTGTAGGAGAGCTAAGCATCCAATAGTAAAAAGAAATCAAATTCTTAAATAATGGATGCTTAGGACTCAAAATGGATATGTAACGATGTTTGATAAAAGCTAAACTTTCTTTATATCATATCATCATTGATTGTTAAAATTATCTAGCATAATTGATTGATTTTGGAGACTTTTTTCGTGCTTTCAACAATCTTATTCTATGACCTGAATAATTTGATCAATATGTACTTTTAATTCTATATATCATTTTGATTATTTATTATATGCATATGTTTTTATCCTTAAATCAACAAGTTTTCTTAATTTTTTATATCATGTTAGTTTGATTTAAGAAATCTAAATTAATATAAGCTTGATTGTATAAAAAATTGCTTGGGTGCAAACCTCACGAAATAACCTTTGACATTCTTATAAGATATCTAATTATCAAAATTTGTCAAGAAGTGCATGACTTAAGAACTTCAAGATAAGTCATCTATTAATAAAAGATCATATGCTTGATATGGTTGTTTTGCATGATTGCATCTTAAGTTTGATCTTTCGAGCTTTGAAAATCTTCTAGTTGGATTTCACTCATAGAGCCCTCATGTAGATTCTCCTTGATTTGATCTTATTCAAATTAATTAATTATTCTTCTCCCAATTAATTCATTTATGCTGATTTAAACATCCTTTTTTATCAATGAATTGATTTGGCATTGCTTCATACTTTTTTTGGGCTAATTTTCTTCGAATCTAAACTTCTTGAACTATTTTTTGTGTTAAAGAGTTGACTCTTGAATCAAAGGAGTCAACTTGTGGATTCTATAAAAAAATATTCTATGAAGATTTGACCCCCAATTTTAGTGGAGTTGACTCATGCTCAACAGGAGTCGACCATTATGTCGGGAATGGATTTTTTAACTCGAGGTGACTCGTGGCTCTGCTCCTATCTTTCTCCTTTTGAGCCAAAACTCCATTCAAAGATATCTCCACCCAAAATCAAAGCCTTTCACTCTAATTTTCCTCTTGTTTTCCTTGATCCTTGTCCTAATGCCCCCCAAAAATAACTTGCTTGAAGAAAGAAGAGGACCTATCCGAAATCATTGAGTTCTAGTATCGTAATACCACTTGCTCTGGCATCACCTCTTTGAAAGATTGCTCATACAGAATATGGATCCCTTAAGTCTAGAATCAAAATGTCAGTGATGATGTCAATACCACAAAAGAAAGGAGAGATAAATAAAACAAAACATAATCAAATACATGGATTAAGTCAAGATTACTTTTATGGGGCATGCAAGCTTCACTATGAAAAAAGAAAATTATTATAAGAGAAGACCACACCATTTCAACTATTATACATCAATCTCTCTCTCAATAAGAAGTACTCTTCCTCACAAACCTCTCTCTAGAAGACCTCCTATAGTTCTGATCGATATCTGATAATCTGCCTAAAACATCCCTACTTCTACTCTCTATCGGCTTCTCCCCATAGCCTGTTGTTTCTCACTTATCTTCTGTCGAATCAAGGTCTACCGACTGTAATCCACATGCCATCAAGCCCTTATAAAGGTTTGAAACTAAGTCCCACTTAGTAACAGAGTCTAAACATGATTCAAAGATTGTTTCTAGCCATCCGATCATACCTGCGAGCCTCTGAAGCTCTCCGATCATGCAAGTGCATGAAAAGCCATATGAAAACCCCCTTGGACCATGTAAAATCATGGTGAGCCTTTAAGCGGTTCATGTGCGTGCATGGACCATGTGGAAAGCTGACTATATGCATGGACTATGCGTGGACTACATGGTTTGGGCCATGCTCATGTATGCTGGGCTGCATGCACATCCTGGGCCATGCTTGCACATGGGCTGCATGCGCACCCATGTGCTGGGCCTATGCCTGCGCGCCTGGGCCATGTGTGCCTCTGGGTCACGACATCCTATGGGTTGTGCATGCACCTATGGGCTTCTTCTTCACGTGGACTGTGCTGTGGGCTCCTCCATCGCTGTTGTGGATTGAATTTGAAATATTTTTATCAATATCTAGCACATCTCCAAGTGCTTCTCCCATTCGTAAGCAATGGTCCAATCAGAGAAATGATCAAGGAAGGTCCTCCACGCCCAGCAACCACCATCTCAAGTCCCCTCGGCACCCTCACCTCCATTGTCAACCCCTTCTAGAACCCTAATGTCCTCTAGGATTGTGTCCATGGGAAGAAAAATAGATTTTGAGTTTTTGGAAAAGGAAGGTTCATCATTAGCTAGAACATCAAGAAATTGGGATGGGAGTACCTATGTTCTCTTAATGTTTTGACCTGCCCCAACCTTATGAGAAAATTCTATCAAAATATGAAATATAGGGATAAAATCATAGATTTTGTAGTTCGGGATATCTACATTACATTGGATGCAAAGAGATTGGCACAGATATTGAGGATGACCACTGAGGAAAGCTCATCAGATAAGCTTGAAAAGAAGTCTCCTAGATTAAAGTACATCTTGGATAGAGATAAAGTTGATGAGTTAGAGGAGGTGAGTACAATTCAATTGAGTATAGAGATGCACCTTCTATATCACATAAGAAGTTAGATTTTCTTTTCTAAGACGAGAAGATTCGACTTTATGTTAGGATGAGATATCACTTTTATGTACCATATGATACGAGAGATCCCACTGAACATCCCATCACTTATGATCCATTAGATGGAGGAAGTAGCCAATAGATCGAAGGCCTCTGTATCCTTTGGCATGATTTTGACACAGACTTCTAGGGTGAGACCGTCTGAGCACTCATGTACACTAACACATATAACAACCGATACTGAGGAGGATGGGATTCCAAAAAGATAGATGATCGTTGGATTGCCGAGGGCAGCTCAAAGAGAGGACACTAATGATGAGGCTCTAATGGTTGTACCTATCACTGACACCAAACTAGAAGAGTCGGTAGCATAGATAGAGCATATTAAGGTGACTCCACCTTCACCGACTGGTCATCCAGAGAGCTTAGAACAATCATTTTTTGGATTGGGTGAGGATGCTTTAGTGGAGCAAGTATCCTTGAGGATTGTTGATGTAGTCCGTGTTGAGATACAGAGATATGCTTTTGAGACCATATCACTGCTCAGAGAGAAGACTACGAGATCGATTTAGGTTATCACAGATGTGAGAGCTGATCGGGGTTAGTCATCCAAAGAAACCAAACCTCCATCATCTCCTAGCTAGCCTGGACCCTCTTAGAACTATACTAAAATATTCTTTAGGATGCTAGGATTTCTTACCTAAGGCATTAGTGCCCCTAGCAGTTTATTATTTTAATTATTTTTAAAATATAATAAAATAGATATTAATGAATTAATAGAATAAAATATTTTTTTAAGAAAAAATTGCATCCCATGCATGGCATGGGGTTACAAGCTAGTTATTTTGATAAAAGCACTTCCATCATAAAATATTTTGATGATAAATTTTTTTATCACAAAATGATAACCATTAGTGACAATATTATTTTGATATTTTCATTGCAAATTAGGACTAAAAATATAAAAAATATTTTACACCCAAATATATATATTCAAACCTAAGAACTCTTGGTTTATTATTTATTAACTACTACTCAACCACTATGGCGATACTAGCTTGTGATTTATGTTATGATTTATTATATTTATATGAAACTTGTTTGCATTAATAAATATACTCATTTCAAATATATTATGATATTTATATTTTAATAATTAATTATTTTTATAAAACATTTAATCCTCTTCTTTTTCATAAAAATAAAATATAAATAACTTCATTTTATTATTCTTTATAATATTTTGAAAACCTTTTATATAAAATAATTTCAATATATTGCTATAATCTTATATGCTTTAGCTAAAATCCTTCAAAAATAGATAATCCATGATTCTTTATATTCTTGCTATAATGAAAAGCTAATAGTATTTAATATAGAAAACTTTTAATACTTATATTACATATTATACATAAATGATTTTAGTTTTTAATATATTTTTAATATAAATTATGTTGGATCATAATATAAATCCTTAGTTAAATTTATCTTCATGCAAGTTTTATAATTATATATGTCTTAGACTATTATTTGATTATGGTATGTCGCTTCCAATTATGATAGTTGATTTTATTTCCAATCTATAGTAACAAAAATAAATCATAAATAACTAGCATAAATAATTATTAGTTATAAAATAATATATGAATGACAGCATCCATTTTATCATTAAATAGTTAATATAAAAAATACTATCATTAAATAGTTTATATATATATATATATATATATATATGATGATGATAACTTATTTTAATTTATATTTTTAATCCATTAGTCTTTCTAATTATAAAAGCTTCGTTCTAATTAAAAAGAGTTTTGAGTAAAACTTCTAATTAAAGAAAGTAAATAAAAACAATTATTTCAGAAGAATTCTAAAATACATGCATATATTGTTTGCATGACGGGACTAGGGAAGAGTGGTCGTTAACTTCGGATTCACGATATGTCATTCTTTATTTTTTATAATTTCTTCTAGGATGTTTCTTTAGAGAGGATATAGCTTTTTATCTGGTATTGATTTAATATGCAAAGAGATATATGAGAGATCAAGAGAATTGTATAAAATCAGCTAGTATAAGGGTGGAGAAATATTTCTTATTCCTTTAAATATTTCTTTTTTATTTATCTGAATATTTCCTGAACAAACTTTCCACATCAAATTACAAAGCAAATAAAAAAGCAATAGCCCATGCTCCAATGATTCCAATAGCGTGGCTCAGACAATAGCTTTCACCATTATAATTAATGATTTCTCTTGTTCAAAATATAAGTAAAAATAAAATAAAATTAAAAACAATGATTTCCCGTCACTTTCTATAGCTAAAATATGAAGCAAAAAAAAAAAAAAAAAAAAAAAAAAATCTCATCACTTTCTATGGCTACGAAGACCTCCCAAAATATAACGCCATCCTTCAGTCAACCTGCCGCGCCCGTAACTGGAAGCTGTGTCATTTTTGCTGTCAAGGTTTTGCATGTCAACTAGAAGCCATTCATGGTTTGTTGCAGTAAACATACTCTCTTCCATTGCATCATTATCTTCAGATTCAACGAATCGAACCGAGTCATCATCATGCCCTTCCAAACTACGGAAGGCTTTTGAATTCAGTTCACCACCAATCGCCTCAGTTCCATTTTCCCTGGTCTCTTCTTCGTCACTGTTGCTGTCATTGTTTGAAACATGTTTAGCCAAATAGTTACCATCACTGCTCTCATCATCCTGATACTTGTTACTAGAGTCTTCTTCAGCACTCCTTTTAAACGCTTCAATGTCATATTCCTCGTATTCACTTAAGCCTTTGCCATTGCTACTCTCCTCAACCGCAAAATTATTAGTACCGCTCTCATTAGTTTCATCTTCTTTCCATTCTCTACTTATGTTACCACTCTCATGATCCTTATCTGGACCCAAGTCAATACACTCACTTCCACAATTTTCATCATGCTCATCACCATGATTACCAAGTTCATCGTCCAAGTAAGATTCAGCAGAGTCCTCAATCAAATAAATAGCAAAAATTATGCGCAAAATCATTAATTCCAACATGATATCGGTAAAGATCAGTCTCAAGATGAGGTATCCCATGTCATGATCCTCACCTTGGCTCAAATCATCACTTCCCGTGTCATGATCATCACCTTGGCTCAAATCATCACTTCCAAGATCCCCATATTCCCCATCATCAAAATCTCCAAAAATAATATTCAAGTCAGATTCAAACATGCTCATCGGCAGGAACTTGCGGAGAAGAGAAACCGTACTCAAGAAGATATATATAATATATACGCCCAAGTCTTCTATACCTTTTTCCATTGCAACCATGGCTTTCTCTTTAAAAGTTTGCATGCTGCAGTGCTCGACAAAATGACTGGCTAATAGCCGACCACCCTCCCAGGTCCACTGAAATACCCGACGTAGGTATCTTCTGCTTGCGATGATTGTTGCATCCATGGCTTCGCAAAGCTTCCACAAAGAAGACCTTGGGCTGGAATGAACAAGAAATTAGCTTTTGGGGAGGAATAATAGACACAGAGACAAGAATTTATAGAGGGTAGTTGGTATTCTGAATGAGTTTGTAAGTAATTAGAATCGGAAAAACAGCTAAATTTGAGTAGGAGACGGATTATGTAACGCAAGTCCAATTCGTTTGATGATTGTTTCTAAATTCCTCAAGTCCAATTCGTAGAACCAACCAAACGGGTCTTGGAGAAATTTGGATATATACAGACTTCTTAATTCGTTCTACTAGCATATTCTCGGGGGAAATAAGTAAGAGAGAGAGAGAGAGAGAGAGAGGAAAAAAATGAAAAAAAGGTTTGTTTTATGATTGTTGGATAATATGAGCTTTATTTTGATCAATTGGATAGCAGGTTAGTCAGCCACCAAAAATAAGATAAGGCGCGGGGTTAGCATGAGCGGGTTTCAAAGATACCAGACACGATAGTTGGTTTGATAGGCTGCTGGAGCACTAGGACGGTTCAAGTCCTCCCCTCTCTTTTTTTTTTTTTTCTTCGTCAAAACAGGGGAAGTGGGTTGGTCCATGGCCAAGATTGTGGTGGTCCGGATAGGTGGCAGTGGTGGGCAGAAAATAAGTAACCGGACTAACGTCCGACCGCCTTCCTCTCTCTCGCTCAGCCGTGGTGGGCCTTCTGCCTCCTCGCTCTTGCCGCCTTCTTTCTCCAGTGACTGCTGCGATTTACAATATTTTTTTTATTTTTTTTTTTTTAAAAAAATGATTACAAGAATTTTTTGAAAGATTTAATTTTAAAAATATTAAAAGTAAATTTCTAGCGAAATAGACTTAATTTCAGCATGAGCTATACAAACATCCTAGAATCCAGCACCAACATGCTGACCCATTTTACTTGGGCCCATTTTGGCAGTTCCTCAAACAGGGCCAAGTAAACTCAAATCGAAGAAGTCCTCAAATTGGATCGTGTCTCACAATGGATTATGGGCCAAAAGTAAGCCTCAACCCAGGCTTTGTGTTTGAGACGGAACCGGTTTGGTTATCCAACATTTTGAACGAGACAGGCTACAAGCCTCTCCCCCACTAAACTGGGCTACAATGTTCTACTTCGGTCCGGTTTACTGTCAAATTTCTACCAATGGTTAGAAGTGTTTCTCTCCCGTTCGGATGCAAACTCCACTTGCAATGTAGAGTAGTATACGCGTAGACTTTCTGTTTCCCCGCTATATGCTGCATTTGTTCGACTTGAAGATATTTTACTCTCCGACGACTTTTGGAACGGAAGGAACTCCTCGAATGCTGGACTTCCGGTGGAAACCTCTTTACAAATAGGGACCCTCTTTATATGGCCTCCACCGACGATCATCGCGTTTCTTTTCTCCCTCCTTCTCGATGCCGGATTCCCATCAAGGTCGAAGACGGCGCCGGAGTCCAAGTTAAAGCCCCGAACTCCTTAATTACCTTTTAGTTTCCTTTCTTTTCCCACCTACACCCCCCCACGGTACCCTAGTCACTGTTGCGGCTTCGATTTCGCGGAAATCAACCAAGAATATTTCTCTCCCTTTTTACGGCTACGGCCACTTCCATCTCTTGTCGGCCGAACCCCTGGTCGAGTACCCCGGCATCCTATGACACTTTGGCGGCAACGCCAAACCAAGAAAAGGCGCTCGGATTTCTCTATTTTTCGAGTTTCTTTCCTTTGATTTCCCGCCGGCTGTCACTTGCCTGTCCTGCCAC